>JAQIXN010000147.1:0-61389 GCA_034698145.1 Proisotoma minuta
CCTTCATATACGATGTATAGGTATTATCAGATTCGTGGTGAATTACAGAGCTCTTTATGTTATCTCTGCTAAGGATCTAATTAATGCCATTAATGGTACGACAAAATTTTCGTTCTTTTTAGATTGCCACAATCGGGACCTTCTGGTTGGAAAAGATTATTTCCAGATTTGTTGGGAAAGCTTAATTTAGCGTCCTAATCACTCCTGGAACAATTACGTGTGACATTGGAGCTAATGAAACAATATTAATTGAAATGATTAAAGTTGTGGCCAACATCTTTCATACTCGTCCTATTGGAACTTATTTCATAAAGAAAAAAAAAATCAGTAACTCGAGTTTATTATGAATCATTGGGGACGATGAACCAAGACTAAAGTCCTTCAAATGACTGCTGCCTGTCACAAATCTGCCAGAGAGAAAGCCAGCTATCTAGTTATTTGTTCTACTTCTTCAAAACTACGGATTTCTCTTATTCAATCATTTATTATTCTCCACTCTTCTTTTGATAGTAATTATCCTTTGAGGATGGTCTAAAATTGCAAAATTGCGAAATGATGTCCAATTATAATCTATTTGGAGTTATAACTGGATTTCAAGTTTCAAACTTAAGCCTTGAAATTAATTCTGGGCAAATCTTGAAATAGATATCATAATATGAATATCAATAATGCTCGCATTCTGTCATTTAAAAACAAAGAAAGTTACACGAGAAAGTTATATAGTTAAGAACTTGCGAGCATCCATCCAATTTATGTGAATAAATAACAAGAGCTGTCTAATCAGCTATTCTGTGGAGTAATTAAATTACAACATGCTCTTGATTCATTTTCTCTGCCTTTATTAGGATTATTCCACCTTGAATTTTCAGGTGAAAAGGATTATTATGAATGCTTATTCAAAGCGCAAATATTGCCTTCCCTTATTTCCTCTATTATTCGTATTGCATGGACTTTAATCATGGCCGTCGTACAAAGGCTTCAACATTGAATCCCTAATGAGAAATTTCCGTGAAGTCTTCTGACAAAGGAAGAATGACTGTGCTCCAGGGTAAAAGAAACCTTATTTTCAAGTAGGATCCATTTAATGAATTCAAATGATGCAGCTAACAAATAGTGAAATGGGTTATTAATTGCATTGGTTTCTTAAAACTAGGAAAAGTCAAAATGACCAACACATGCGAATTTACTTTTAACATAACCTTCAACTTTACTGGCAAAATCAATTGAAATGGGTGTTTTGAGCTGTCACTAATTTAAATCTCCTTAGACTTCTCTAAAAATATGTTGTGCTATCAAAAGCTTTGACAGAAGAGATAGATCTTGATGTAACCGAAATAGAAACACGCTCTGAAAGCAGATAGGAATACCAAAGAAAGTGAAAACAGATCCAATGTTTAACCTCTAGGGAGAAATATCTCATTCCCATCTTGTGCAAAATAAAATATTTGCATTCCAAGTATTCAAGTATAACCACGTTATCCAAAATCAATGATAAAACAAGTATGAAAAAGATGTCATGCTTTACTTTATCTTTTAAAAAGTGAACCTAAAACTATGTTCGTCCACTCAGCTTTCTCTCAACTTTCTCTTAACATGACAGCGCTTTCTAGTTGCAGCTGAAGAAAATATTGCGTTCATAACCTTTACTCATGGCTTTCACTCAATTTCATACTTTTCGAAAGCTGAATGCAAATTATTTAATTGTATATATACGCTATATGATAAATGGTTTTATTATCACTGTTGTTTTATTAACAATGTATGCAATGAACGTATCTAAGCCAATCAAAAGATTTTGAACAATAACAATCATTTTCAATAATCAATACTGCAAAAGGTCGACCAAACAAATTTCTCTGAACTTGCAGTTGGCAAACATAATTCAATTTTTGAGAATAAGCAAGTAAATAATCATTCAATCTACAAATAAAATGGACGGAGATTCATGGAAGGTTGGAAAATTTTCAGAGGGGAAAGCTGCCAATGATGGTGGCTGTAATTCTCCCAGGTTAAACTTATTAAATATTTTCATTAAGTGCAGTAACGTTTATAAAAAAAAATATTAATGCTTAGAATGACAAAGGAATTTTTGAAAAATCATTGCAAGCAAATGAAATTGTATTCAACGCCGAGTCTAAATGATGTGTTGTATCTTCATTTCAAAGGCAAACAAAAAATTTAATTTTAATTTTGACCATAACATAAGAAACGTATTGAATTGTAGGTTTTTCTCAAATTGAGAATTTGGAAGATTACACTGGACTGAAATCATTATGGTTGGAATCAAATGGAATTCGGAAGATTGAAAACTTGGAAAATCAAACACAACTCCGCTGTCTTTATCTGCATCAAAATCTTTTAAAAAAGATTGAAAATCTGGATCACCTTGTAAATCTTGATACATTAAATATAAGTTGTAATAATATCAAAACGATTGAAAACTTGGGTACACAAAGTTATTATTATCCTTCATATATAACAATAATTTCACCCATAATGCAAATTTTTAGATGCCCTCAAAAATCTCAACACTTTGCAAATGACTCATAATTTTTTAACGAGTGTGGAGGATATTTCCCATCTAGTCTTGTGTGAACATCTTTCTGTTGTGGACCTTGCAAACAACAAGTTGAGCGACCCTTCAGTCATTGAGGTTAACTGACACACTGACTGAAGAATAATGCAAACTGACATTTTATTATTTTAAAAGGTTTTCAAGGCCATGAAAAATCTTCATGTTTTGAGTCTCATGGGAAATCCTTGCATAAAAAATATTCAAAATTACAGAAGAAATATGGTGGTCGCTTGTGTAATATTTATGCAATGATTATTGTTCTCATAATATTAAAATGATTTCATTCTTTGTAATCGTAGAAAATGATGACATATTTGGATGACAGGCCAGTTTTTGATAGGGAAAGAGCTTGCTGCGAAGCATGGTTAGAAACTTAAACTTTCTCTTAAAAAGTTAACTTTAATTAATGTTTATAACCTTAGGGCTATTGGTGGAAAGGATGCAGAAAAAGAAGAAAGAGAAAGATGGATTCAAGCCGAACAAAAAAGAATTAATGACAGTGTAAATGGTAATGCAATTGGAGAAAAAAATATATAAAATAAAAATATTTAACATGAAATATTTGCTATAGCTTTAATTAGTTTACGAGATAGAAAGCTAGCACAAAAATTGGAAATGGAATTGGAGGAAAAGCGAAAGGAATGGGCCGCAGAACCAAGTTCAGCAGACGCCGAAATTGAAATAGAAAATACTGTTAGAGATATCTTAGATAACATTTTGAGTCTTGTTGCTGTAGATGAACAAGGCAAAATGACAAATGCTGAAATAGCAGAAGATGTCATTGTTAAATCAGAATTGCCAAACACGTATGTCGTATGTTTTATTGTTTTATATTTCGAAAACTCCTTAGAGTAAGTTTTCCTTAGTTACTCTAAGGAAAACTCATGTTATCATAATGCCCCAATAGGCCACCTTTGATCACTGAAGCCGAGACTGTGCTCATGACGATTGAGCCTTTGAATGTTAATGCCAAATTAGGAAAAGAGGAGGAAGAGGAAGAAGAAGAGCCATTTAGGGAACTGATAAAAAATAGGACATCCAGTACACTACTTTCCACTTTAGAAGAAGTAGAAAAACAAATCAGTAAGAGTTACTCAAATTCATCAAAAATGGAAAGGATTGGAAACGGGGATTATGAAACATCTGAATTAATCTCAAATGTTGAAAACATTACAAAGGATGATGAAAAGTTGAAGAAGTTGGAATCACAGATTTCAGAATCCATGAACAGAGAAATAAATCCAGAGCTTGAAGCAAATATTCGATCTGTTCTTACTCGGGGTGCGAATTTACTTGGAATATCAAATATCTGGAATGATGATGCAGTCAAATCTTGTCCCTCAGAGAAAAAGATTCAAACTTCTCCTGCTCAACAACACCTCGTCAATGAGGAAAAAGATGTCAAAGAATTCGAGAATGATGATGACAGTAACCAAGATGAAGATGAAATACAGTTGCAGAAAGACAGTTTGATCCAGCTTGAACAAGTGATGTCAGAATACGATGATTTTGTTACCTCATTTTTATCTCAAGACTTTGGTGAAGGGACAGATCAGGTTGAGATTGGAGATTCAGGTGACTCATTAAAACCACAAGTTACTTTGCAAATGCTGGAAGAAGAGAGAGACAAAACCAGAGCCCTTCATTCAAAGTTTATGCAATTATGTAAATTTGAAGATGAATGCCTCTCCCAAATCTCAGATTATGAGTTGAAGCAGGATCTAAAGAAAAAACTTTTAAGAGTTCGTGATTTACAGAAAAAAGAGAAAGAAGAAATTGAGATCTTGCATCAACAAATCAATCGTCATTTGGATTTGGAATCAAAGTTGGCTGAGTTGAATGATTTTGAAGAAAATATGTATTCGATGGATTCCGACATTAAAGAAATTTCAAGAATACTAAAAGAACAAGTTCATTTAAATTTTCCTGATGATGTTCAAGAAAATTTTCCTGGGGAAGAGATGATTGAGATACCAATGTTAACAGGTTCCTAAATATATTTATATGCCTGTTATTTTTTCCTTTATAAATTATTAAGTAGCTACTATTTAATTTCACTTGAAACCTTTTACATAGGTGACGACCCCGAAGCTAACAAAGGAACCAAATTATGGGACAGCAACTGGTCAGTGAAAGACGAGAGCATTACACTACGCCAAGTAATGGAAGAGGAAACCAGTTCTGGAATTTTTTCATCCTCCAGACTGAATTCCGATAAGACCAGAGAACTACAACCGCAATCCATCGATGATGAAGATGAAGCCGAAGAAATGGATTAATTAAATTCCTTTCTATGAAAATCCCGTTCTATATCATTCATTTATATAACTCATTAGGTAATTGTAAAGGTACATATATATCTAGCAAAACTTGTAGCGATGATTAATTTGTTATTAAAGTGTATGGTACAAATGCACTCTCTTTTATCACGCAGTTTGTTGGCTAATTTACATGTTATGACTTTTCTAATAATTATACTGTGCTATCTTAATCTATAGTTTAATGCAACAAATGTAATACGTAAACGGGAATTTTGGTTGCATACCTAGTCAAAAGGAAATTTAAAAAAATGGTTGAGAAAATCTTATGTATGATTATAAGTAAATAAGTGCGATGCAAGTCAAAAAAAGTTTTATTGTAGCCTTTCTCGTAAAATTCAAAAAGTATAAAATGAAAAACAAATTTCACTCCACCAGAATAATAAATTGCAAAATAACATTTCAGAGACAGGATTAAATTTCACACAGTAAAACAAGAAAAAAGTAAGCTTCTTGATTAAGGAAGACAACAAGTGGCATCAATTATTTAATGAGAGGAGGAGGAATATGTAAAATATATAAACATCAATGTGGGGAAATCCAGACATAATCTAAACCTTTAGACCAATGGCTCATGGGATATTCCAATTAACGCCATATATCTTACTCTTCTGCTGAATTTTGCAGATTGTTAAATTGGAAGAACATGTTTTCGCTAATGATAACCTAAGTACTGACCGACGACCACTAGCAAAATGTTTGTTCTCACCTGAACACAGCAGGAATTAAGTGTAGATATCTTTTATTGCTTATGATATTATATGATGATGCTTGCGTGCATGACCGGTTCTTATGCCATCGTCATGTAGTCGTACAAGAGAGGCACTAGATTACTTGGTCTTATGATGTATAATTTGCATAAAGTCAAAGGCTTCCCAAAGTCAAGTTTTTATACATAAACGTCCATAACAATTCAAGGAATATCACCTCCGTGATATGAAAAAAAAAACTGAGCAGAAGACTGTACAAGTTTCATTATCGTTTAGTATTCCAATAATCAAATTTATACTGCGTTTATTGTCCGCCAGTAAATTCATATGGACAATGGCACATAAAGTATCTTTTGTTTATTTGGACAGTTTGTTTTCTTGTTGCACGGTAGTCCACATTCTTGTCATGCAAGTCACAAGCAACCCTTGTGAAGTTCATGATAGTAAAGAAATTTAAAGGTGAAAGGTTCTGGTGTTTATTATAAATAATTAAGTGTTTAAATATAAAATGAATTCTTCTGACGATGATCCTGCTTACGTTTTAAGCTCAAACGTTTCTTCAGATCCTTTAGACTCTGAATCTCAATACTCTTTATTTTACACATCATATAATTTATATAAACTTGATAAATCATTTCCCACGGCAAGTAATGTCACATCCCTTGCAAGTTACTTTACAAATGCAGATCACGTTGTGAAGTTCCTTATAACAGGGGTGGCGTTGACCATAATTTCCGTGTTGGGAATAATTGGAAACATTATAAGCATCGTTGTGTTAATGAATAGCCGAATGCGATCTTCGATAAGTTGTTTCCTGATTGGATTAGCCATCTGTGATATCATAATTTTATTCACCTCTATTGTTCTGTTTGGATTGCCGACGATCTTTTCATTCGAGCCCCTAAATCCTGGAGTTACCTCAGTATACCTAATAATCGGTTATGCTGCGCCAATTCTTTTTGCACTTGATGTTACAGGTAAAAACACGATGAATTTAAGCTAAATGTTATTCTGAATTTTCTATACATTACTTTTGTTCTCAATTCCATAGCTCTGACAGGAAGTGTTTATTTTACGGTGTCGATATCTGTCGAACGATATCTAATAGTTGTGCATCCATTTTGGGCCAGAAGAGTATGTACATGGAAGAGAGCAAGCCAGGCATCCACGGTGGTGTTTGTTTTGGCGACAATTTACAATATACCTCGATGGTTTGAATACGAGTGCGAATTATTGTACGATGATGAAGGATCAAGTATAGGATGCAACGTGAGAACCACCAGTTTTAGGAGAGACCCAATTTACAATTACTACTATGTGTTCCTTGTTTATGGCATTGTCCACTACTTGATTCCAATTTCATTTTTGGTCATATTTAACGTTCTTATTTACCTCAAGGTTTGTTTCATATTGTAAATAAAAAATAATATAAATAACATGACTTGAAATATTTCGTCATAACTTTGTATATAGATCAGAGAAGCCAATAGCAGTCGAAGAACTTTGTCGACTTCTGAAGTAAAGGAAAACTCATTGACTCGGATGTTGTTTGCTGTGGTTTTTGTTTTTCTAATTGGAAATTTCTGTTTTGCTTTCGGAACGTTTTACAAATTGTTTAATTGGGATACTCCGCTAATCCCAAGCCCAATAGGACTAAGTATTTCCACATTTTTTCTGATTCTAAACTCATCAGTAAACTTTCTAATTTACTGTACATATGGAGAAAAATTCAGAGAAGTATTTTTTGATTTGGCATCAGCACCGTGGAGAAAATTGACTGCAACGAGAATGAGATCGGGATCAGATTTTAGTAGTGGTAAGCAATAAGAGTGTTGCAACTTTACAATGTTCCTTAACTAATTTAAATTGGTTAATTTCTCTAAATAGGTTCAAGTGCAAAAGCTATCAAAACTCAATCCGTCAAAACTATATGTCAATACGTATAGGGTCTAACCAAATGACCTGAAGCCATCTCGTAAACATACAACCATAAAATTTACCACACTTCTTATGATCTCATGATATAAATCAAACCGTTGTTAAATATGGGATAATCAATCAACAATAAAAAAAATCATCCCACGTTAATTTTTTATTCATAAATGATTTATATAGTTGAAACTGTACAAATTCATGACGCTTTTTGTAGAAAAGGGTCCCAAGATTCGGACCGCGCCCTGTGTGTGCTACCTTTGAAGAAAAGATTCCGAGAAACCGGGTGATATATAGAATACCCGGGTACTCACATAATGGCATAGCCAACGCGTCCGATTTTTTATAGGACGGAAGGGAGATGGAGAGAAGAGTCTGGGGTGTATTTGGTAAGAACCCGAAACCCGACCCGACATTTTATTGAAATCTCATTCACTGTAAAATTCTTAATCAGCACAGATCCGACGGTTCTTTCTTACCTTTGCAAAAGAAACGGTTTTATCAGCATAAACATTGTAACAATCATACAAAGAGTCTCTTTAAACGCATCCTTTGTTAGCACAGCGCGAAGGAGTTCATTGTTGTCCAACAAAGCAACCAAGAGCAGAGGTAAGAGGAGGCCTGATTGTTGAAGGGTATATCATCTGATACATTACTCAATTGTCTATTCATAACATATGTCCATGTGATAAGGCCTTACAAATAACATATTCAAACCTTCAAGAATTATTTTTGTTACTTTGCAGGTAACTATAAACAAGAGAAAGCATAGCCAAAAAAAGCTTGGTGTCCACCGGATTATCGAATAAACCAGATAAACATAATGGACACTGCAAGTACTTCAGGCGTAGAGACAGCGCCTGGAACATCGCCGTTAGCACGGGGAAGGTCAAGAGGTAGGTCCATAGCTTTTAATCGTAGCATTACGTCCTTCCTTCTATATCTATATATAATATAATTTTCTAATCAATTTTAGTGTGGAATGAATTCACAATTATTGGAGATGGAAACAAAGTTCAATGCCGACATTGCAAAGATAGTTTGAGCTATTCACATTCTCATAGCACTTCGTCAATGCTGAAACACTTGAAACGGAAACATCATATGGATTTGTACCCCGAGAGTGTGGAAGGTGGAAACGATGCCCAAAAGAATGCTCCAAAGTCATCTCCAGAGAAGGGAAAGCCACAGAAAAAATCAGCAAAACCAAAGAAGCAGCCGATTTACCAACAAGAGGAAGAACAATTTCCAATACCATCCATTCAACATGATCCTCTCCAATTTGTTGACCAATTATGCGTCCGAATGCGATGGGCGGATCACTCGGACACGTTTCTTAAAACGTTTTCCGTCATGTACAATGAGGAAAGTTACACTGATTGCATATTGGTTGCAGAGAAACAAATGTTCAAAGCTCATCGAATGGTTTTATCTTCTGCTTCTGAATTACTTGATGAAATGTTCAAAATGACCCCAAGTGGAGTTCAACAACCAATTATTTTTCTTCATAACGTAAAAGCAATGGAACTTCGTGTTCTTCTTGATTTTATATATAAAGGCGAAGGTAAATATAAGTTATCTTTTATATATGAACTAAAGTCTAGCTAAAATTTATTTTTAAGTCGCCATTCCTCCGTCACTTATTCCTGGATTAGTCAAAGTGGGCAGCGACCTAAAGGTCAAAGGGCTATCTGACTTTGTTTGGAATGAACAACTTGCCACGTCCATATTTCAAGGATATTCCAACAACAACAATAACACTGGTAATGAATGTAATGATTGACTGGCTTATATATTTTTTTTCTTTGGGGGTGTTGACTATATTTTTGAAACTTGTTTAATTTTTTAAGGCATTCAACAACCAGTTCATTATACAGAAAACATAATTCAAGAAGCTGTCGCAACAAAATCAGACCCAAGTGTAGATGCATGTGATTCTGGAGACTCGTCCTCTGCAAAACAAGCTACATTTAATATAGGACAAAGTTCTATTTCACCCAGATATATGTTTGCAAACAAGTCCAATTCACAGCAAACTGGATATTCTCCTGTACTTGGTAAAACTTATGCTCGTCTTATACCAACTACTCGGCCTGTAACAACAACTCAGTCCGGGACCATCGGATTTAGAGTATCGGATAACGATAATGTGTCCTTGCTGGAACATTGTGGGCCAAGTCAAGTCAAGCGAATGAAGATATTGAATACGGCAGAATCAACACAAACATCTTCACTTGTGTCACCCAATTCTTCACAATTTGTAACATCATTTGAAAATAAAAAATCATCAACAACAACCAACATTCCGGACACTGTTTTAATGGTAACAAATCAAGGAGAAACAGTTTTATCAACTTCTCAAGGAGGAATTACTTTGATGGCCCCAAACTCGATTTCTTTGCCAGTTAGTTTTTCCATCAAAGATGACCAGTCTCAAAGCGGCCACAGTCAATATGTGAGTAACCAACCAGTCACCATTTTGTCACAGTGTAATGACGGATCTCATATGGATGAAGTTGTCTACTCCATAACGGAAGTACCTGGGGGTGGGCATGAGGTTAGCTTTAAAGTTTACCACTTTATCTGTATTAACTTGTCCTTCATCAAAAGTGAAAACTTATTTGTGGTCTGGCATTAAAACAGGTATTGATGTCTGCAATGGACCAATCTCCGATTGTTGTATACGACACTGTCTCTGGAAATGATGGAGGCACCGATAAAAAACTATTCCAAGAAGACGAACGCTGATAAATTAATTAACAAGGGGGGGCCTAAATAATTCTAGTCACACAAAAAAAATGTATTTACCTACAAATATTCTAGTCAACCATAAAGTCATACTCACTACTATACCATTAAATGAATGTCATTAATTATTGCTTTTACTATTAATGACTGTATATTTAAAAAAAAAAATAATATATTGATATTTGTGTTGGTGTCTGTCAAACATGCATAATAGATATGTATATAAAATTGTTGTGAATAAATATTATGAAAAATTAGTAATCTCATATTTTAATGATGAGTTGAAAACTAGATACAGTTACAGTCAAGGAAAGTTGGAGAGCTACACACAATTTTACCATTCTTTCCTTTATGGGGAAAGTGAGTATCAAAATCCAAGCAAAACTGAGTTCTTTCCTTCTCTTTCAACTCAGTTTGTCTCAAACAGATCTAGAGCACACATCTCACTTTCTCTGCTTTCATTGAAGCCTAAAACGAAAGGAAACTTGAGATTGATAATGTAAATTCGAAATCCACAGTGTAAAAAAATACGTCATGTCATTTTCAAAGTGGAAACGACCGTTTGGAGTTTCAATTGTCGGTTTGTCAATTTCAATTCTTGCGGTCACCGTGGTCAATGGTTTGTCAATTGCCACCAAGAATGGTCCCGCTAAAGATTTCTCCAGCCCAATAAATAACAAAGGAAACGACCACATATCAGAACCAACTGGATACGCAGCAGGTAGATTTTAATGTTGTACATACGTATGTATATCACATATGCATATATCATATTTTGAAGCACAACACTTTGATGTCAAATCTGTTTGTAAATAGATGTATGTATCAAAATTTTACTCGATTCGATTGTACCTAGGTAAAGTGAACTTGATGCACTATGAATGTAAGTAGAACCCGTGTTTGACTTTTATTAAAGTCAACAATCATAGCTCTCCAACTTTGGTTGCAAACTGTAAACAACGTGAACAAATAAATTGAAACCTGGAGGGAAGGAAACCATTGAAGAATCAATATTTATAAAGTTTTCTCTATTGTTATTATGCATCAGTCACGACGAGCTGGACCAAATCCTCAAATTCATTTTCAGAAAATTTTATGCAGTAGACATAAATTTCACTTTGAGTATATCCTTATTTTGGGGAAAGTTGACCCTATTTGACTGTAGTTTCATATTTTATGAACAACGTACGAGTTTTGAGATTTTATTGAGAAAGATATAAAACCAAAGCTCCTGTGCTTGTTTACTTGTTGTATTTTATCAAAACATAAAACTGCTTTTATGAGAAGCTGAACACTTTTTACTGCAATACTTTGGGAGAAAGTTTCATACAAGAATGCAGAGGCGTAATAAATAATGGCATAATGACAACGATACGCTAAAACAATTCAGTGACATCGGATAACAAAGAGAAAGAGACCCAACTTCTAAACATATTTTATTTTATTTAAATGTTGATAAGCATTAGTTGTAGCTATTTTATCTCATAAAATTTACCTTTGATGCACTCCGACAGAAGCTGATATTTTTGATTGTAGTATATTTAAATATTAAAGTTTTCGCAATGTCCATCATTTTTATAGTAAAATTTTATTGTATTCAATAATTCATGCACCAAATCAAGATTTTCATTAATTTTCTACTAAAAGTTTGTGACATGATACAACATGAAATGGGAGAGAAGGTTGAATAAAATTCCAAGAACTGTAAAAGTTTATTATACCTCTCTCGTGTTTTGCTGTTACTTAAATTTGCATAGGTGAAGCCGTAGTCATTCCGCTGAAATGACTTGGGTTTTAAATGACTGTTGCTCTTTGTAATAATGAAAGACTCAAAATCTAAATTCCGGGGATGGAACATAACTCCCTGTTTGTTGGCTAGTGAGAGGAAATGATGTGGATCACTGAATGATTTATTGGACAAAATTGGGTTTCGTTTCTCACTCTGTAAACTCACTCAAGTTGAGAGAGAAAGTAAAGTAAGTGACTGCTGTTCTACCACTCTTTTGTTTCAATGGCAAGAATCAACAGCCAACTTCCAGAGAAATGAGCAGATGTAGTGGAAAAGAACATTAATAAACCAAACAATCCCACCTCTACAAGGCACCTTATGTTCAGCCCTTTTTGTATAAGTCACTGTCAGAAAAGTCAAATGCCATTACCAAATTGCAAATGTACAAAAACGTCAAATATGTATAACAACAATACTTCAAAGCCCATACTAATACTACAACCTGTCTACTACACACTCCTTTCTTCTGTCTGTAATAACGTTAAGTAAACTTTAAGAGGTCTAAAGTGCTAATGGACTAGAATTGTGACATTTTCAAATGCTTTCTAAATTTCAAAAGATCTATTCTTAAATAAGTCACCAATAAACTTAAATATATAGCGAATAAATAAACAAAATTACAGCTTAGCAAAAATAGGTGTACCAAAGTAAGCACTTTCTATTGAGAGTGACATTTTTATAAAAATCCAGATTAGCCAGAGACAAACTGCCTTGTCCATGCAAGCTGACAAGTTGATAAAGCAGTAGGAGAAATACAATATGAGATTTTCTTAATAAGTTGTGCCTGTCTTTCTCGTCCTTTTGCCACTTTGCTTAATACGTATTAGAGTTTCGGTTTTCCATTAAAGAAACTTGACACCAGTATAAGTATACAACATAATTATAATCATTTTGCAAATCAAAACATTTCCTTCGTTATTTTAGAGTTATCCATATTTTTTAACGAGTTGGCGAATAGAAAGACAAAATATTTTGAGCTAGATAGGAAAACATTGCGTAGAAGCGGATACAAAATGTGACTTTCTCCGGGTCCTTTTACTTGACATAAACATACAAAATGTTTTTGTAAACAGATACGAGGATTTAACTATCTATGCACATGTGTATGTAGTTAATGCCATATAAATAGGGAACTTCCGACCTATTTCCAGAGATAACTTCATGCATGAGCTTATGTGATTGAAATGGTTTTTGGCACTTCAATGTTATTTAGCTACTTCCTACTTCCCCTTTTCAGTTATCCTGCCAAGGGAAAACTATAAATTACAAAATATATGGAATAATTTTGGCAATGTAATCAAGTTGTAAAAGTTATCTTCTTTATATTCACATGAAGAAAGCTGCCAATTTTTCGACATCAAATTATTATTAACGCTCTAGTGTAAGCTTATAGCTTCTCAACATGACCAATATTTCATAATAATAATTAGTCCAACATCTTTATTAAAACACATTGGATGGGGGAAGAGAGAAAGTGTTTAGAAAACGCGTAACACATTTGTGTGAGAGGAAATGGGGAAAATAGTAATATAAATCTTGCTCATGGTGGCAGAATCTTTTGTCCTTGTGGAACATAAATTATTCAAGTTTGAAACTAACAAATCTTCATCTTAATGTGGAATGTGAGCTACTTAGTGCTCCCGTTGATAAAATATTTGGGCACTGGATGGAATTACCTCTAGCATAGCAATAATTGAGAAGTTGGAAAGAGAAAGTTTACTCTCATTCACAAGGAAGATTTAGTTGAGTCATTAGTCTGCTAAGAAGACTAGCCCTTAATGACTGTGACGATAGGCCATAATATCTCTGCAGGCACAAGCACCTCAACCCATTTTTGTTTTGCCTTTCTCTCAAGTTTTCCAAAGAGGATTATGGAATTGCCATCAATTCGAGGGTATTACAGTTTTTGGACCGTTTGGTGAGCAATTTTATCCAAAGCCAATTTGAAATGCGGCTCAGTTGAGTGTGAGAAAATGAATGCGTATGTTTCTTGATGGAATTGTAGAAAGAAATGTGTCTAAGCTTTCTTCTATTGCATTTGTGTCTTTAATATTATTTACACAACGAAATGAGACTTTTTTCAAGCAATCGACATAACAGCTACTTATGTGGTTTTAGGAAAAATTTTCTAAAAGAAACAATAACGAAAAAAGTTTTGTAATCCAATTATAATTTATTTTATTATAGTGAAAAAAATAATTAAAGGTAGTGATTAATGAGACCAACCAAGTTTGAATTATTCAAACTTTGAGGAAATCAATTATTAAGCACTTTAATGAAATTCCTTGAAAGTTATCACACTTGATCGCATTAAGTTTGGAAGGTTCTCATCAAGGAGGCAAACATAATTGCGGGGAAAGTTGGTGGCATTGGTGAAAGTAGGTAAGCAGAATGTTGTATGGAGAAAGTCAAGAAGTTCATCTACTTAGACTTCGGCTCAGTCTCTAATCAACTCTTTTTCACAAGGACTTGCATTAAAAGTAATCCTACCCACAAAATGGAAGTTGCCTAATTGAGATTAAAGTTGAGGAGAGTTCTTGCGTAAAAAGCTAGCTTTCAAGTAAATGTTTTATAATTGAAGATATCCAGGTGGTGGTAGTCATCGAGGTTAAACAGATTTCCTTTTCATCCCATGTTTCATATACCATGTGTGTTGAATGAGTTGTACAGTTTACGAAATTCCGAATTTATTTAACATGCTTTACTTTGGACCAAATTTTGCGTCAGCAGCTCCAAGGTACAGAGTGCCAACTGTCTGTGGTTTTCGTGCAAAGACCAAGTTCTTCCCCCCTTAATTAGTGACTCCAAGTATACAAAGGCTTTGAAGTAAAAGTGGTGATAAACAAGTCGTGTTGTCTTTGTCTATCTCTCCCAGTCAGTTTTCCAAAAAAGAGAAGTCGATAAAAGCCTTTTAAGATAAAGTATAATGGATAAAGTTCAAGGCAAACTGATGTTATTATTCCATATTGAGTTTATTTTTACCTCCAACAGAATATTCCCTTCCAATTATTATAAAACTGAATCTATGCGATGGTGCTCTTTTAATTTGAGTCAGTGCTGTAGTTAAAATTTTGCGAGCCAGATTTTTGAAGCTTTTCTTGTGTAAATCTAATCATTCGTATTCATTCAGTCGTGCCTTAATGGAGTTGAAGATGACGTTAGACTTGGGCAGAGATATCTTATGCTTTCAGACTTTTACTTAGAAAGTTAAAATGTTCAAGTTCATTTTTATCAGAAAATTGGATGCGTAGAAATCGTAATCCTCTAAGCGGATCTAGAATACCCCTTTCTCCAATTTCCTTCTTTGTATAACGGCAGGAAACGGATAGAAAAACAAGATAAAGAACGAGCAGGGCTATGGCTTGAATGCCAAAATAAGTAGATGGAATAATACATTTTAATTATTATCGTTGTTTAGAAGCATAGTTGAAAACAAAATGTATTTATCAAATCGATTATATTAATTCATTAATAACTGAAAGCATTAAATGGTTTTATTTTGCGACATTGAAATCTTGCAACTGGATATCGGGAATCGATTAGGGAGAAAGAAGCCATGCAGTTATACATTTCATGATAGCTCTCCAATTTAGCAACAAACAGCAATTACTAGTTATTCAAGTAGTTTGGCACATTATCGCATAATTGCTTGATAGCAACTGTACATTAAACGTAGAATTTGTTGAAGCTAAGAACAGTTTACTCTGGGAGTAAATATGGAACAATTAGCAAATAAGTCATTCAGTATGTATGTATATGTAACAACTTTGGTATTTTTATAAACATTATATAAATCAAATTGCATTGTCCTTTTGTAAAAGAATAAATTTTTGAAAGTATATATACGCATGCATTATATATAGTTTAACATAAATGCAAGGATATGGAATGAATTATATCCTAACCAAGACGAAAAAAAGTCGTAGTTGGCTCTTTGATGTAAATCTGATACAAGATAAACTTTAGCTTTGAAGAATAGCAAATTCATCAAACGCTTCCTGACTTCATTGGTTGTCTCGTTATCTAAAAATATGCCGAGAAGTTTGTGTTGTAAGATTTTTGATACATGAAAGAGTTGCTTGTGCCCTTGTTTGTCATACACGGATAGGGCACGGAGAAAGTGGCGAGTGAACAATGCATGTTTTTCACATGCATCACTCACTCCCCTCTTAACATGTTTCTCAAAACGGGAAATGTAGACAGAAGTTGCTAACAGGCTTAGAAAAACATTTCGAAAACTTGTCTATATCTCAACTCTCGTTTCTTTGAGTAGTTCATTACTAACTCATACATACATAAGAGAAAGTGAGTAGATTTTGGGACAAAAGTGGAGGTCTTGGAGTGCCTCGGGTTTGAAATCACTCTGCTCTTGAGGAATCTCCATGAAAATCACTCCCGCAGCAGCAGCAACTTTATTTCCATCAAACATTCTTCTCCTCATATCTATTCACTACTTTTTAGAGGTAGAAGCCAACTATCTTTGTTGAGAGAACTTTGTCTGCATGTTGAGATTGCACATTCTTACATAGCCTCAACAAAGCTAATCCTGGATCCGTAAAATACACACATTACCACATTCCCTTTCTCTCTCTTTGTCTCCATCAAACTCACTCAATGTTAATGTTCACTTGTCAAATATTTGAAGAGTCGTATCTTTGAAAACTTGCCTGCACATTCAACTCTTTTGTTGAATACCGAGGAGGTATATATTGTTTTGTCTTTGCACAAATTTAATTTTTCATATACGTTACTACATGCAATTTGAAATTGAGTTCATACTACTTATAAATAAATAGCCCTCCAACAGCTTCTTGTATGTAAATACTTATCTGACATTTTTAGCAGTTTGGTTTACAGCTTCATCAGTTAAATAAATGCATACGCATAGCTATTTATTTCAACAATCGTTTAACTTTGACTAAAGTAGCAATACGAACATGGCCAATTGATTGCTTTGTATCCATTATTAACCTTCGTCCATTGATTCTGCATTAAATGCCAACATAAACATTGAAAGGGCAATTTAGAAACTCAATTTAGTCTTCAATATCTCTCTGCTAAAAGTTTACTTGCGATAAAAAGAACTTTATTTGCTCATTCGGATCTCAGTTAAAGGGAAATGTTGTTGGCACATTCATCCACAAGGGAATTTCTTTAAAAGCTGCTTCTGTACAAATGGAATCTCGAAATGCTTGAGAAAGCAGGGAAATGAACATTTGAACGTACACACGCTTTACAAATGGGCTCCAGCTGCCGATACATGGATAACTAAATTTCCTCCAGCCCTTTTCTCCTAAATAAGATACAACATTTTTGAAAAGTCAAGTTAGTTGCTCAGATAAATGGGATTTGGTGAAAGGGAGCATTCTTTTATTTCCAAGAGTCCGCATGTGGTAATGTCTCACTTCATCACACACTCCACTTTCAATCCCAGTTGACATTGTCCAATTTTCACACAGAAATAAATAAATAGGAAAGCTTTTTTAAGTGTTGCTCTGCTATTACTTCATCCATCCCAGTCACACGACACATGTCCCGTTGTGTAATATTCTTTTGTTCATATTCATTCAGAGAATTAACTTCAATATATCCAAGAGAGGACAACGTAAGTGACCTGATTTAGGAATTTTCTTGGCAATAGATACAGCTGCATGCCATTCCTTTGTCCTTATATGGGAATCAAATTAAGAGCCGCCATTATAGCGGACAGTTATTGCGAAAGGAAGACAAAAGACGCTATTTTTATTTGATATCGTACATTGTGCACTTATACAAAATGACCACAGTTTGGACTTTGCTTCTGGGGATGGAAATAAGAGAAAGGGAGAGAAGTGAAACCCAAAATGCTCTCATTACTTCCTTATGTTGAAACTCCAAACTCAACATCCAATAAATGCCAGGCAATTTCATCTCTATTTTATTTTGTATCATTATTGACAATAATGTCCCACCCCACACTGCGGCGACATGAGAGGGGAGAGAAAGCTGTTACACAAAATTTCAAAATTAAACTGCTCCTATTGTCCGAATGAAAGTCACATAAAATGTTACGATCGAAATGTCCAATAATGTCCTACATCCCACACCACATACGACTTTCTCCTGTTTTACCTCGTCCGTATGGTTGGGTTTGTTTTGTGATCTATAAAGGAGAATAGGTAATATTTGTATAAACTTAATAAATTCAGTCTGCGTAAATAAATACATATGCACATCTCCATAAAAATATACAAGTAATCATTCTACATGTTTGGTTGCAATATGCATACACCTTGTTGTAGTATGTAATGTTTGAGTTCATCTATATTTCTTGCATATTCTCATCTGCCCCATTGCAATTCCATTTCTTTTCCCCTCTTTTGCTAGCAAAGCAATTCGGCGTCACACGCCTTCCACTCCATTACTCCATGTCACTTTCATTCCAATTCGTCATCATCACATCATTGTGTTTCACGCTTAGCCTATTCATTTCAGTGTAAAGTTGAAAAAGAATAAATTTTGGGAACGTGAATAGTAGAAATCCCTTGTCGACCGTCTCCTTCTTAAGGAAGCGTCTTTGTGCGTGTGCCTGTGAAAGACAAGTGGAAGAAATCAAAAACGTGATCTGAAACCAATATGTTGAGCAAATTTGGCTTCTATTCATACAATTTTCCATCCACAATCACATTTTTCTTCTTTGCATTTACCCAAGTATAAGAAGTTTTGAACTAAGTTATTTTTACCTGTGAAGAATAGTTGGGCCTTTCCTTGTAAAAGTGGAGAGGAGGAAGCGGAGGGGAAAAGAAGGTGATTGAAAATAAAGCTCGAAAGGGACACTTTCACTTTTTAACACGACCCAGTTGTAGATTGGAGGGGAAAAGAAAGAAGGATGTTATATTCATTGCATGTTGATACCTTCCATTCAAAGAAGGCAAGAAAAAAAGTAAAACGGAAGGAGTGGAAACCAAAAGCATGCACATATCTATTTCGTTGGAATCCCAGCAATTCAGAGAAATTCATTTGTTTCTATTCACATCACTGTTTACTGAATACAGAGCAATTTCCGAAACCTAAAACTTCTTGTGCAATCCCATTAAATAATCCGGAGGCTCATTCTCGCCCGGTTTGAAATCGCTGTAGAATTTTAAACAGACAATTAGCTGTAGGCAATGTGAGATACTGAATTTTTTATCGCCTACATATACACTTCAACAAGAACAAACCACTTAACCCGTTTACCCCTTTCAGGGGGGAAATTAGAGAGCTGGGAGAGTCAGTTAGTTAGTAGTCTCCAGTGGAGCGTTAGTTTACTCTCTCATGTTATCTTTGGGGTATCAACATACACATCAAATTTGCATCCGTATTATGTAACAGTAGCATCCATTCCATGAATTCCATTCCCGTGAAATATCTTTGTGGGAGGAGATAATAAATGGCCAGCTTATGCTGCATTATCCCATTACACTTGGTACTTTAGTAGGGAAGACCCTTGTTAAATTTTATAAGATCCATTTCTCTTATAATCTCAGCAAACAGGTTCTTCATCCTCCACTAATAAAAGTCTTATATATTCAGCAAATCTTGTGCCGTTATCATTCTGATGAAATTGTGCATAACAAGAACTCATTTCTTAGCTTAGCTTTGGTTTCTGTAAGCAATTTGATCTTCTTCAATAATTACTGCTTACTTTTTTGTTACACATCTCATAACTATTCATGTTTTCTATAAAATTTATAAAATATGTAAGTTAAAAAAATCAAAGTTTATTTTGCACCAACTTGTCATTTCTTTTATTCCTATTATCGAATGGAAATGAGTTTGCTGAAGTGGAAAGTAGAATTGGAATTTGAGGAATGCAAATGACATACTATAAAGATAGTGTCTATATACTTATGTACTACTACTACTATCACACAAAAGTACATGCTGAAAATCAGTTGAAAGTGAGTGAAATCAGGATAGTTAAAGGGAACGTTGGATTTCTTTATTCCTTTTCTCAGATTCCCAAGAATTCCTTGCCTAGAGCACAGGCGGAGTGAACGATTAAAGATCAAGAAGTCGAGGAGAAAGTTGAGTAATCGAGAAAACAGGATTCACACCCTGACTTTCTAATTACCAAACTTCTCCAGCAACGAACCTTCATTGGACTCCTGCTCCAGACAATTCCAGATTAGTTTTTATTTTAATGTTTGTCTATCTGTGCCTGACTGATTTTCATTTAACTCGTTGTCACTGCATTGTCACAAGTCTCTACAACTCAAATACAGATGCTGCACTCGACTTATTTTGGAAAGTGTTGATTGAAAGAAAAAGATATAAAATAACTCCCCCTTTTTAATGAGCTAGAAAGGAGAGTCAGATCTTCTAAACGGGAGTCTTGTTGGTTATTGGAATTCAAGTTGGTTGCTGAAAACTTTTTTCCGTAAAGTAAAAGTCAAGTTGGTCTTTGACTGAGTTTTGTGATTTCTTATAGAAATCGATTTACGAAGAGGTTCGGTTTAATTTGTTGGAGAAAATGGTGTGGGATTGACAGGACCTTACAATGTGGTTAAAGTTCACGAGAAACTTGTAGAGAATACTAATGATATAAGTATAATATTCCCAAATATTATTTGGCTTTCCCCACAAAATCACATACACACCTCATTCCCTGACTTGTGTAAGATGTCATTCAAAAACCTAGTAAATATTCTGTATCCTTTAGGCAAGTTTGGTTCTCTAAAATACCTTGTTCTCTAACTCTTGCTAGCTAAATTTAATTAATTCTAATGGTTGACTTGCTCTGAACTATTACTAATTACCTAGATAAATAACTTCAGCATCAATAGCTAAACACAATCCATCTTATTGACATGGTATATAAATATACCTATACAAATACATGCAAGTAGCATAATGTCTGGTTGAGGCAATTGTTCATGTCATTCTGTGGACATGTAAAAAGCATGTAAGGTCACAATGTGGCACTAATGTATGTAAAAACAGGTTCCGTGGCAGAATCGTAAATTTCACCCAAAATGCTTTCCCTGGACCAGAAGAAACACACGTCCGCAATTACAGGCTCTACAAAGCCGTAAAGCCCTTGGGAATCGTCATGTTTTCTAATATTGCCAACATCATCATCATCATCCTAGTGTTTGGTTCCATCACAAATATATATACCACTACCCTCAAGCACCAACATTGCACACAAGGACAACAAAGCACAGTACTTGATATTAGAAAAGACAAAAAGAGAGAAAGTAACGAGAAATGTGTCAACTCTAGCTGTTAGCAATGGTGAACTCTGCTTCTTCATAATCTTCAAATAAAGTTGGTTACATGAGACGTTTTGAGTGGAAAATAAATTACCACAAACTGGTTTACTATTATAAGTTGATGCCACTTTGGATTGGAAAGAAACAAAATGTCAAATTAAAGTGGATGCAATCCTCAGATTGTTCTCTTTTCAAATGAAATACAACATAACAATCTGGCAATAAACATCGTTATTAGCTTTCTACTACTTGTTTATCTCAAAAAGTAGTTAAAAGTCAAATAATAACAAGTTACAAATTAAAATGAAAAGTACTTTCTCAAAGTACAAGATAAAGTTTTCACCACCCATTCAGTTCATTGATGTCATTTGATGTACATGAAACAGTTAATTAATTTTATGAAACTTTGAAAACTAAACTCTTTGAATATTGCCAATTATGTAAAAAAAAATTGAACGGGAAAACGTTTGTTAAATGATATTTTTTATTCAGCAAACTGATTTTATTTTACAGCTTTTTCTGCAAAAGTTTGGCATTTCTCTTTAAATTGGATTCACAAATGTTTGATAAAACGAGCAACTTTTCACTTTTCTAGTTTCTCAAATAAAATCTAAAATAAAGTAGAAATCTCATTTTGTCCTTCATGCGCGTTACATTGTTTTTAACATTTACTTTCTTAACCTCGTTCTTGGTAATTGAATGAACACATCAAAAAAAACAATTTGATTTTATATTTACAACGTCCACAACATTTTATTTTGATGAACTAAAAGCAAAGTTTATTTTCTTAAAATTAAGAAAACTTATTTTTAAATTTTACTTTGGGTTTCTTATTAGACTATAAAATAACTTTTTTTCCATGCAAAAACCTGATTATTTGTTATGATTATTTTGAGCTGAGGACAAAAATCCTTTGTTCCTCGAATTATTCCGAGAATGAAGAGACATGATAAAGGGAAGGAATTCAAATATGCAATAATGGTAGAGAGGTAATACGGCGATTTATATACAAGAAGAGTGTGCCAAACCAACGAAGGCATTGTCTCAGGGAAAACCAAAAGTCTCCTTGATGAAAATTTATATTCAGAGTAGAAAGGGCCTTTACTGGGGACAGTCTAAATTAAATGTTCAAGTTGGGGCGGTGAACAAGCTTCAGAGGCGAGGAAAGAGGAAAGTTTTAAGGAAAGTGGCTCAAAGAATAAGCAGAGTTGAAAAATTCATTTCTTGCTAGTAAACGAGACTGTTAGTGGTGTCCTATGTAAGTTATGGCAATAGAAGGACACTTTTGTTCCCTTGTCATAAGCATCTTAATGAAATCTCCACCTTTTTTGTATCTTTGTAATTTCCATACGCATATTTGAAATATCGAACTTTTCATCATACTTACCTTCAAGTTTCTTAACTACTAATATGGGTACAACCTTTAGGAAATGTTACTGGCGACACAAAAAGCATTTTCTTTGTACTTTTTCTTGGAAATGCACACAAAAGATTACATTTATAAATATATCAGTTTGTTCTAGGAAGATTATATTAAATCAAATGTGACACATTGGTTACTGTGCCCTTTTCCAATAATACTATCAAAGTATGTTGTCTGGATGAAAAGGTTTCTTTAACAAGGGCAAAAGAGACAGAATATAAAAGAACGAAAAAAGATTTTCTTTTAAATTAAGAAGCGTAGGCAAAAAGAACAAAAGGAAGCGAGTGGCTTAGATTTCCTGTATGTATTTTAAGAAGACGTGGAACATGAAAAGTTTTTTTGTTTCCCTTTTCTTATTGTGCTATTACACAACCATTACGAGAGTCTTAAAGCCACCCCTGCTGCTGATTTCACTGGTGTCAGCCTCACCTATGGCCAAAAACTTTCTCCTCCTTTTGCAAGTCAGTTGATGATTGGAAAGACAAGAGCCGGAGACATTTCATATTACTTTCACTTAAATTCATTTAATTGCAAAGAGCGTATCAATTGCAAACTGCGTTCCAACCCAGATACTTAACTCTTATACTAATGACATTTCTTTACCCTTTTTTACTCGTTCAGGGATCCATCAGAAAGCAGAGCCAAAGTTCAGAAAATCGGATTTAGACTGACACTCGTCGTTTGTGCAGCTTACCTTACTTCTTCATATAAGATTGGGATACTTTTTATGTTTCCGTTTTAAGACACTGCTTCACTTGTCTCGTCTGACTGCTTGAATTATGAGATGGAGAAAGTGAATGAACTTTTCAACTACATTAGCAAAGTTAAAAACTTGAGTTTCGTGTTCCTTCTTGTAATGGGGGAAAGTTTGTAGATAGACAGGATAAAAATGGTGTCATATTGTTGCCACTTGGAGGAAACGATTTTCATAAATTGGTGTCAGAGTCGACGAAGCTCTCCCATCCACGTCACACCCTATTAATATCCCATTTTCTACTGGGGTTTCTTTCTGAAATGTAGAAAAACAAACATGCAAGACTTTCACCTGCTGCTTTCTTTGGATTATTTTCTTTTGATTGGATATCATTTGAAAGCGACATGAAAATTTTAAATAGATCTAATTGATACAGCACGTTATTTGTTGTATATATATGTAGTTGGGTAATTTGGGATAATTTCATATAGTAATAAATTAGGCTAATTAGGAAAGTGGACGGAAATGCTCACAACTGAATAAACATAAGAGCACTTATATATCATATCATTGGATCATTTCGTTCCACTTTGTTTTTATGCATCGCCGACTATAATTTGCTATAAACATTAATGTGAAAAGCTTTTGTTTAAATTAGTTGTATACTAATCCGGATATTTGTTGCAGAATGGGAATATAAAGGCAGTGGACTGGAGGAACTTGAGGGATATTTGGAACAACTTTCCCCATCATCTGGCAAAGTGAAAGCTGATTCGCCATCCGCTAATCCATCACCATCTCGCAGATTGGGTCCAGGTTTGTTTTTCGACTTTCCCCATGTTTTATGCCATACAGAGAAAGTGATGGTGATATAATTTTACCAGGAACTTGGCTGGACTCCAACGGTTTCTGGTGGCTTTTCGGTGGACAAGGCCCAATATCATCTACTACTACTACTACCACCACCAACAAAAACAACAACAACCAAATGACGCCCATTAACTATCTGAGTGATTTGTGGGTCTATGGCCCCACGTCTCAAGCCAAAACCGATCCGTATTACTGGAGACTTGTCTATCGTCCTGAAAATGATGGAGAAAGTCCCCTCTCAGCACATCCTGACAACGTGTTGTTTCCTCTTTTATGTGGGAGTGAAAGAAGCGGACATTTGTCTCTTTTTAAAGGGCATGATAATGGGCAGAGTTCAGGAGTGGAAGGGAGCAACTCATTGTTTAATGATGATGGGATGGTCTGGGTATCAGACATTCCAAAAGATTTCAAAAAAATTCCCCAAAGATCTGTATCAAAGCCAAAGGGAAGTGGATGTAATTGGCAAAAATCAAGTGAAGGAGGGAAAAGGCGATCTTGTAATGGGACAGAGGGATTACTGTGGACCTCGTATATTTGCTGTGATGCATGCCTACCCGATGGAAACACGACATTTGACTTTTGTCCACAGTTTTCTAAAGATCCCATTCTTTGGTGTAGCAACGACTCTCTTATGGCTTTCCAGCTCACTCCGGGCAAAACTATCAAGTCAAAACGTGAAATATCTGTGGAAAAAATGTCCACATCCTCTCCAACCACTTTCACCAAAATCCCTAAAGTGAGTCAACAAATAAATATCACAGAACGACGATCTTCTGCTGGTGCCAAAATTGGAGAACAGATTACAACTCATATTTCTCCCACATCCCAGGACTTGATGAAAAATGAAAATAATCCTCAAGGGGTGGGTCAGACAGAAAAAGCCAAGGAAAGTACTACTACTACTACTATCAGTCCAAATACAGAGTGGAAAAATAAAGATAGCATGGAATTGGGGACAAGTGATGATGAACTCTTACAAACTGCTGCTAAAGATTCCTCTTCAATTCCTTCAATAAATTTGTGGAAATTCGATTTAGCTCTAACTGAATGGGTAAAAATGCCGACAGTAAATATCAATGAAGTGTATGCGGCACAATTTCAGAGTGGAAATTGCCGAAGTGTAAGCGATCAAAATTTTTTGTACATTTTATGTCCCACGAAAACCAATTTATTGGAGCGTTCAGTTCTGCTATTTGACCCTGTAACAAGTTCTGTCAGCTCTCTTGGAACAATCCAGTTAAACAATGCATTTCACGATAAAAAAGTATGGCAAAAGAGTCGTTCCGTCCTTCATGCTTTGCGGAAGAACAATCAAACTGTAATCATGCTAGCATACCATAAGCTATTGGATCTTTGGATTCATGATCATGCATTAAACACTCATCTGATCCCAGTGGAAAATGTTTGGAAAGGTTCCAGTCTTCACGCCTTCCAGCACACAGTCTCATTTTACAAACTTGCAATTGTCCTCCCAAACCCATCGCTTGAGATTGAAAAGGGAAAAACACAGGAACCAAACATTCTCTACATGATCAACCCACGCTCCAAACTATTCACATTCCAAGATCCATTTCCAGATGGATATTTTGAGATAACCATTGTCACTGACCGTTTAATATTCCTTCCATCGAGGGATGCTCCCATGTTGATTAACGCAACTGATTCTCTCAATAACTCTTCCAACGCCATTCTCGAAGGAAATAATGTGGAGAAAGAGACATTTCAAAGAAACATTTTAACAAGGGCAAGAGAAAAGAATAAAATGCCAGTAGCAAAGTCCACGCAGGATTTGGATTTGGAACATCAAAGAAACTATTCACAAATCTCCAATGCGAATAATAATACAAAACCTCTTGTTCTGGTTGGAGAAAGTAGCAAGGAAAAGATTACCAACAAGGAGAAAGAAGATAAAACGAAGAGCTCAGCTTCAGAGGGACAGAGGATGGTTGGTGGATCAGGAAAATCTCATGGCTTAAGTCTTTACATCAACAAAACCACAAACTATCCCACGGAACGAGATCTGTTTAACAGTAGTATGGGAAAAGGAGCTGGCCAACAACTCTCTCGTTTACTACCTGATTCAGGAACAAGTCAATCGAAACCAAGTCTGGTAAACTATAACAAAACCAATAATTCACAGTTGAAAGCGACTGTCGAAGTGATTCCTGGAAGTAAAAATAAGAGGATTTTGGGCATAAAAAGAACGATTCCAGAGACCACAAAGATCGATGCAATGGATATCGGTGGCAGAGACTCTACTAATGAAATGAGGTCTCTCTCCAGCACTGGCTCATTACCAGTAAATAATGAAAGTACGAGGAAGAAGGCATCGGAAGAGTGGAGTGGAGAAAGTGAAGCCAAATTCCAGGAGCCTGTTGTTCTCAACGTGAGCACCCAAAAGAAGCCAGATCATCCATCTGCATCCGCAAATGAAATGGGGAGAAATCCAAAACAAGGGAAAGCCAAGTTGAGTGGAGAAGTTAATTTCCCCTCAACTCCTCAACCATTAAAAGTTGTTCCAGGAAATGGAGACCCCGAAAATCCGTCATTACCAGCCAATTTGAAGGTGGAGGAGGAACATGACGACGAAGTGGTTCATTATTGGAATAATATCACGCAACAAAATCTCCATTTATCATCTTCCGGAGGAGATGAGACGGTTGATGTGGATGATGAGCCAAATCTGGAGAATAATTATGTCTCTTCTCGAAGAGCAAAAGAAAGAGAGTCCGGGGTCTTAATGAACGAATCTGGGAATGAAAGTTTTATGGGGGACATGGCCGTTGATGGCAGAAGTGATTCTCAAAATCCTTCTTCTTCTGAGGAGGCAGAAGCCAGTTCGTACACTTCTTATTCCACATTCGGCTCTTTGATCTTCTTTTCACTTTCTCTCACAATTTTTGCGTCTTTCGGACTCTTCGTATTTGTGAGGCGTTGCGTCAGGTGTCCACCAAGAGATGAAAATGTTTTAATTAAAGATCCACCTCCAATTAGATACTCAGAGATTGTCCCCGACGAGCTTCCCTTTCACCACACTCCCCTCGTCTAATAATCAAACTTATTATCCCAAGAAAGGAGAAAGCTATATGGCTTGTGGATATATATTATTATTATAGTATAAAAATTTATTATGTGGTCAGAGTCGATCACAAAAGAAACCAAGAAAGTTGGTATTCATTATTTCTTGTCATTTGGTTTTATATAATATATCATACACAATTTATCATTTTTTACTTTCTTCAGTCAAGTTATTTTTTCTTATCAAACCCTAATTATTACATACTTATGGAATGGATGATTAAATAATTAGTGAAAATGTAACATTAGAAAAAACACCGGAACAAATTCGAGATATTTGTTAAAAAAATTAACTTAAAGTTGTACATGCACTGAAACAATCATTTTACAAATAAATCATTTTTAACCAAGAAAGATGTCAATTTTGTGTGACAAATTGAGTGAATTTTCTCCCAAAGAAAATTTTGCGAAGGTGACTGGAATACAAAGACAATTGGGGCAGGGGCTGAAAAGGCCTTAATAATATTGAAGATGAAAAGGTGAAATTTTTACGGAGAAAGCAACTTTATGTTCCCCAAAGAGCATTTTACGATTCCCTGTGCGTTTTTAAACAACCAACTCCTTTAAACTTATCTTCTTCTGTTCCCAAATCTTCAATTTCCATCATCCAACTCTAAACTTTGCAAATTTTATGTTCCACATAGATCATCAGCATAAACTTTCTCCTACTCTTTCTTTTCAGGTGAGTTTATAAGCTTGGATTGTTTCCCATCCATCCAACTAAACCATATGCATATGCACATATGTATCAACAATGCATAGAAATGAATACGCCATTTAAACGGGGAAAAATAATGATCATTTATTCAGATAAATGTATATACTTTTTAGAATTTCTTTTTTGCTATAAAAATGTTCTTTAGAATGAGGAGTGAATGTCGTTTGAAAAATCCAGGGAGCGAAATTAAGTTTGAGGATGAATATCTCTCTGCTAAGCCAAAGTAACGTACACTTGGGCTTGGTTGTAGAGAAAGGAGGAAGTGAAGCGAAACAAGTATGGCTATGAACTCCACATTTATCAAACGAGTTTGAGTAAAAGTAGCAAGTAGCAAGATTTCTCAGGGGATGCTTCCTCTTCCATTGAATTCCTCGGTCCGCTCTTATTAAACTTATTTCCTTCTTATGTCCAACCAAAGGATGAGACACAATGGGTTGAGAGATCAATTTTGCTCCCAAGTAAACCCAAACCAATTCTTTAGCCCATGTCAAACGTCTCCACAAATTAAATCTGCTCCGTTTATGCCATTTTTGGTGTCATCCTCTGTGTAGACTTAACGAGCTCGGCAACGAAACGCAAATATTTACCCAGGCCTCTTATTTGGAATGAAAAGAAAGTCTTCTTGATCTGTGCATTTTGTGGTTGGGAAGAGGCTTTGAGAAAATACGTATAGTGAATATGTACACGGCATTTCAACCAAAAATAAGCGGAGAAAGCTTTCACTGAGGGACAGATTTAATTTGAAAAGATTTATGCTCACCAATACATATTTATTTATGCCTTATAAATATTTTAATAAAACAGCTTGAATAAACTTGTATATTGTATTCTCACTTTTTATTTGCATAAGGCTACACAAAAATGTCAAAAGTCTGTGTAATATAATAATTTTTATTTATAAATTATAAAGAATTCAACAAAGAAAGTCAACAACAAATTATTTAATAATTAAAACTAGAGGAAATATGGACTGGCGTTTGTGGCTGGTATAACTCTATTATCGTCCGGAACTGCATGAAATATCTTTGCAACTGGTCGCTCTTGATTCCCATTGCACTGTAAAATCGCAGCCACATTTCCACATCGATAACAATAATTAGGAGCAGACCATACGGTCACTACCTTGTCATTAAACCAATACTTGTATCCTGTAAACCACAAGTCATACAAATATTTAACATCTCATTCTGCTAAATTTAAAAAAAAATATATAATACCTTCATTGACAAGTTGATGGGCACGACAAAGAAGGGTCAATGCATTAATTTGTAAAAAATGCTCTGCAACTTTGACCCCAAATAGCCATCCAGCACCACGCGGACTTGTTGCCCAAGCGTCAACACTTTCTTCAGGATCTGACCAAACCAAATCACAAAATGCCCCTTCATGTGGAATTTCTCGTCCACGGTCAATTGTTCTTATTTGATCCAAAGTTTTGATTTCAGGGGAAAGGCCACCATGTACACACAAAATTTCATCGTCAATTAACTGCATCAAGAAGTAGAAATTAGTTTTGAATAGACATTGAAAATAAATATTAAAATCGTACGGCAGCTATTGTCAAGAGATCGAAAACTTCAGTGCATGTTTTCCATGCATTAATGTTTCCATACTTGGTAAGGCATTCATCTGAAATTATATGATAATAAAATTGTAGTACAAATCTAATGAGACTCATTTAACAAAATTTGGTAAATACCGTAAAAACCATAAACTTGGGTAATTTGCCGAGATTCATGATTTCCTCGAATTAGAATGATACGGTCAGGATATCTTGCTTTCAATGTTAAAAGTCTGGTGAAAGTTTCCAATGAATAATACCCACGGTCAACATAATCCCCCAAAAATATGTATTTTGTGTCCGGAACTTCTCCGCCCGTACGAAATAATTCTTCCAAATCGTAAAACTATATAAATATACATAAACATATGTAACGTGTTTTCCAGGTTGTCAATTGCATTAAACTTTATTGAAATACCTGTCCGTGGATATCTCCGCAAATTGTGACGGGGCTAGAAACAGGTTGGACATTACATTCCTCAATTAAAATTCGGGATACAATGTTACACAGTTTCTGAGAAAGAAAATTGAAACTTGTATACATATCATTTAAGAAAGATGAATTAATTTAGTTACCTTCAAGTGATTTTCGGGAAGATATTTGCATGTCTTAACAATGGATATCCACTCATCCAACTCTGCCTCGTTCATTTCCACTTATCAACAACTTAACCACAAAATGCAACTAAAATCACCAACCCTTCTCCCAAAAGTGGAAAATGTCGGGTTTCGCGTTTCGATATTCAATATTGGGGTTAAACAAGAAAACTTTCACCTGATTTACTTTCACTTTTATTCATGTCGCAATACATGAAAACACTTGTGATATATGAAATATAGTCTTATCATAATACCCTTATAATAACTATAATACGATAAGTAGTTTAAAGATAATTAAATTATGTAAAGCTTCTACAAAAGATTGGACTCTTCTGTTTCCTCTTGATTCACAGACTGCGGCCCTGCCTTCGTTTCCTGTTCAAGAACATCTTGATGCAGCTTCTTGAACTCTGTCTCAATGATTGTGACCAACTCTTGGGAATGTTCGCAGGTTTTTAGAAAATGTTTTAATTTGTCATAATCCAATGTGCTGTTCCCTGCATCCTCGCTGTCTTCTATGTTCTCCTCATCATCCTCATCCTCCTCAGTATTTTTCCTGCTAGAAAAATGATGAGAAGACGTCGATGGGGTTGACTGGGACTCGCGACGCTTTCTCTTTTGCATGGCTTCCATAAGTCCCTTTATGTCAGAGTCAACGACAATGGAGTGTCGACCCGACTCAATCACTGCAAATATAAAACACGGCTTTGTGATTTTCATTACATATTGCCAAGGGCCAACATTTTGACATTGTTTATGACTGACATACGTTCCTTTTGAAGAATAGCAGCCAAGGAGAGAATTGGGTCCTGTTTTTTGATGCTTTCAATGTCTTCAAGGATTTCTCTATTTGAAGGGAACTTGGGTTTAGTTCTTGAGGGATTTAGTTCTCCCTTTGCCCCCTTCCCCCCAAGTAAGGATTTTAACGACATGTCCCCAACCTATGAACGAAATTTTGGAAAGCCGTCCTTCCCGGGCAAGACATATTGTAAATAATTCATTTTATCGATTTATTCTCCACTTTAAAATTGAAATAACTTAAATTTCTCCTTTGCTAACGATGTACTACAATTAGCCCACTTTCCCCATTAATGATGCTGCTCCAAAGACCGAGTGTGTTGCCACTCCAACTCTGCCCCCAGTAAACTCCGCTGGTTGGTATATACTATATACATATTGATTATACAACAAGTCGGTCCATTCCATAGTTGATAATGTATTTTAATTGTTTTTAGGTTAGTTATCAAGGACTAAATAGTGATGCTGAAGGAGAATTTGGATTGAATAATTATGTGCGAAGAGAGTTGGAGGGACTGCGTGGGCTGGTTGACGAGGGTGGGCCTTATTCCCCCCGAACATAAGGCCAACTCCCCCCAGGCCACCATCAAGGACTTGGCCTATACCTTAAGGGATGGCGTCCAACTCTGCAGGCTTCTCAATCTCCTCGTCCCAACTGCCCTCGATCTCAAAGATATCTCCCAACGACCTCAAATGGCACAGGTACGCCAAGAATTTGCAGTTAAAGATTGACATGTCTAATCATTGACTCTTGCAGTTTTTATGCCTGAGAAATATCCGAACTTTTCTCCAAATCTGCAGAAATGTGTTTGAACTCAAAGATGGGGATTTGTTTCAACCTTCTATGCTTTTCGATTTGTCAGATTTTGGTAAAGTTTTATATACTTTATCTAAATTATCAAACTCGCCTAAAGCATTGCAATCTGGAAATTTGTAAGTGTTCTTTTTAACGAAATTAATATGGGAAAATGTCAATGAGTTTGTTGACTGTTTACAGGGGATTTTCAGCGTTACCTGACCGGAGTCCAATTTTGGATGACGAAATGTGTCAAAATTTGGAGGACCTGGCTAGGTAATAAATAATATCTGTACTTTATATTGGGAAATGCATTATTATCAGATGCAACAAATTAGAAAATATTCAATCTTATTAGCGAGCCTGCGACTCCTGCTCCTTTGCCGCAGAGGCATTTGGAAAATGAGGAGAGCATCTACGAAGAGCTCTGTTATATCACATTTAGAATTAAACAGGTCCGTTTTAAATTAACTTGGGAAATTAATGTAAAATAACATAATGTGCTGCTGCTGATTGGTGCCTTTTTTGTCAGCGCATTATTTATTATTTTAATAGAATTTTAGAGCATTTTGCTTTCACTTATTTTTAAAAAAATATGAGAAAGATTAATTTAGTCATAAAGGTCAGGAATATTATTGTTGCACAATTATGATTGCTGCTTTAAATGTTTTGTTTTGTGTATTTTTTTGAACAAAAATAGTCAAGAGCCAGTGGAGATATTTGAAGAAGATTATTATTCTGTTGTAATTCAAACTGAAGAAGATATTTACCAGGACTTGTGTTACATCGATCGTCAAACTCGCAAAGTATTTATTATTTTATTTTTTTAAATTTTTTTTTTTAAGAAATTGTTGCTTTATGTGCTTTAATGAATTTATTTTCATAAAAAAAATCATTCTAATATTGTATTTTCCAACTAAATGTATATAGCCTCCAGTTACTCTTCGAGAAAAGCGAGATTACGTTAAAGGAGAATTATTGGAAACGGAAGGAAATTATATTGAAGCACTTGGAATGCTTAAAAAGAAATTTATGAAACCACTTTCAAATCTGATGAAAGAAGATGACAGAAAAATAGTTTTCTTTGGGATAAAGGTGCATTTCACAAACCAAACATGTGAAAAATGTATTATGAAAATAAGCACTTTTTTTCGACAGGAGCTCAACGAAATTCATGGTACGTTCTTTACTGATTTGAGTCGAGTCCTTTCTTCTTCGGCAATTCCTTCCACCTCTACGGCGTCGGCGGGTTCAATGATAACCTATACCTACAACCATGTAGCAGGCAAAAATACTCTCGGTGATGTATTTCATCTTTGGAAAGAAAAGTTTATCATTTACGGAAGTTATTGTGCTAATTTAACACATGCACAAAATCTTGTGGAAGAACTTTGTTCGAAGAATGATCAGATTAATCAAGAAATAATTGTACGTTTGATGCTTTTTTTAATATTTGGAAAACCAACACTTCCAATTTCATTGTTTTTATTACTTGATAGCGAGCTGAAAAGGAAGCAAATGGAGGACGATTCAAACTTCGTGATTTGTTATCAGTTCCAATGCAGAGAATTTTGAAATACCATCTTTTACTGCAAAAACTTCTTGATGAAACTTCTTGGGTATATAAATTATTATCTTAATTAGCTTGTTTTTTTAATTTGTTTTAAATCTCGGTCTATTTCAGGAATTGCATGGCTATGAAGAGTTCAAGTCGATTGAAAAGGCAAGAGATGCAATGGCTGATGTTGCAGAGTTTACAAACGAAGTTAAACGTGACAGTGAAACTCTGCTTATAATTAGGCAGATTGAGGTAAAAGATTTGATTTTCAATTATAGTTAAAATAAGCTGAGAACTAAAAAAAAAGATTGTACAATGATTGTAGGGAAGTATATATGATCTCAAAATGCCAGAGGACATGGAATTGAAAGATTACGGAAGATTGCAAAAGGATGGAGAATTACGAATAAGGGGACACGATGACAATCGTTTGAAATCGCGTTATGTCTTTGTATTTGATAAAGTTATGCTTATGTGTAAGACTACAAGGGTAAGAATGAGTTCAACAAATATAAAAATTAGCTTGTTAAATTCTGGTGATGGGATTTGCTGAGAAAACAAACTTGGCTTTTTTATTTATTCTCTTGCATGCGGCTATCAATCTCTTCAGATGATGGATAAACTCTTAAGGGTAACTGACTAAACTAACTAATTTTAAAACTATTTAGCATCTGGGTTTAAAGAGTTAAATAAATTTTCGCTTATAAAATAATACTTATTTATTATGATTTACATATATGTTTGAGTTTTTAATAAAAACTTTTTATATATATATAGGGAGAACAATACAGCTATAAGCACTCACTTTGCTTACAAGAATATAGAGTGGAAGACGTTCCTGGGACAATCAAGAAATCGGGTATTCGTGATGCACGCTGGAGTTTCTCTTGGAATTTAGTTCACATCAAAGCCCACAATGTTTACACAATGTACGCCCAAACAGAAGAGCAAAAGCGACGATGGATAAAAGCTATAGAAGATGCATTGAATAACATCCAGCCTTGTAGAAGTGACCACATGATGACCATGAGCACATTTGAGAAGGGAGCAGTATGCGTAAAATGTGACAAATTCATGAAGGGGCTTTTTTATCAAGGATATAAATGCGTAAAATGCGAAGTAATTGCGCATCGTGAATGCATCACTTCTCTGCCTGCTTGTGGAACGATCCATCCTCCAAAGTTACCCCCTCGCCCTCCTCTGCTTCCTTTAACAAGCACATCCTCTGTTGAATCTACTGCTACGGTATGCATTACATTTTTTTAAAAATCGTATCCGCAAATGTTTTTTTTTGTTGTTTCAGACTCCTACGGGAATTAATTTTGCTGAGAAACCTTTCAATCATCCGTCGAGAATACCAGCATCAAGTCCATCCGCCCATTCCCCACCGCTCCCACTCAACAATATCAATTCACCAAGCACGTCCAACGGAATGCGCTTATCATTTGCTCTATCACCTTCTTCTCACCACCATTACGTCAATCTCAATCATTTGGAAAGCTATCCTTGGTTTGGTGGAGAAATGGATAGAGAGCTAGCCACAACTGTTCTAGATTGGCAACCAAATGGAACATTCCTTGTGCGAGTTCGACCAACAATCACTTCTGCTGCGGCTGGTGGGGCTAATGATGCCACTTACGCTTTATCCCTCAAGTAAGCTTTCACTTTTTTTTACTATCGAAATGCATAGACTATTGTAATTTATATTTTGTTTGCTTAGATGGAATGATCAGGTCAAGCACATGAAAATCTGTTTAGCGGATGAAAAACTATATTACCTATCAGAATCCCGTTATTTTAAATCGGTGGTTGAACTAATTAACTGGTATCAGCATAATTCATTAGCAGAAAGTTTCAGTGGGTTGGACGCCCGTCTTGAAAGACCATTCGAAAGGATGGAGGTAAATCCAACAATGTCTCTTCAGCAAAATGGTGTATCTGTTCCCATGAATCAGAGTCCAGAAATGCCGACATAATCATTTCGACTTTTCTCATATCTTGTTGTTAGATATCTTCACAATGAAAACTATCAATGACTCATTAGTAATGACAATCACCTCATTCCAGCTTGTTTATGGAAATTTAGTCGTTAATAATTTATTTTTTGTTGCAAATTGTATATAATTTAATTTAACTTTATTTTACACATTCGGTACGTGACATTCCTGTATGATACAGGTCGTAATCAAAAAAATCGAATTATTATTGCACCGTTTGACCTTTTATATTATTATTATATCTATGAAAGAAGCTGAGAAAAAGAATACTCGACGTTTTTTAAATTAATTCAAAGTGCCAAATTGATAAACTCTTTAATAGAGTGAATTAGTCACAGTCAGTACATGATTTAATCGTTGTCACCTTTAAATTATAATCGTGAAATTACAATCATAGTAAACTTGTAGCAAAAGCATGCATTTAAAATAAAAATACGACATTTGGAAACATTTGGTCAAAAGCGAACGTTTCAAGAATGTTTTTAAAAAAAGTCAATAAAAATATCACAAAAATCACATTAAATAATTTGAAAATTTTCTCTAAAATTCATAATTCTTCTTTACTACTACTCTCTTCGCCAAATCCATTCGGATGAGTTTCCTTGTGCTTTTCAAGCGTACTGTAATATTTAACTAGATTTTCTACCTTTTTGCATCCCGATTGAGAATAAAGTTTCTCTACAGAAGGCCAATACGCCAAATCTTCCGCAATTTTCCTAAAGAAAAAACATATAAAACACCGAATATGTACAATATACATTTTGTAATTTCATACTCTGGATCAAGATTTGCCTCAACTCGTAAAATTTCAGCCGTTGCACATTGTACAACGTGCTGTTTTTCCATTGGCAAAAACGGAATGAAAAAGTCGATCAATATTTTATCAATAACTCTGCTTCTCCAAAGACCAGCATCTTTTTTAATTTAAAAAAATCATAAAATTAGTAGATTCCAGATCTAACTTAATTTAATTTTTATACCTTTCGCGTTAAAAGCCTCTTTTTGTAAACTATTTTCAAAATCTTTAAATTTTAAATCCGAACGTCTTGTTCCACTTTTCCAGTTCTTGAGTGTTATTCTTGTTATATCGCTGGCTCCAATGTTACTCAGAAATATGAAAATTGATTTCTTAAAATTGAGCCCTTCAAAATACTTTCCGGGATGTTGAATAAATGGCACAAGGGCGTCAAATACTTGGGGTGGTGTCTTGTCCACTTCGTCGAAAACAAATAAAGCTCGTTCGCAACGACGAACAGTTGACATAATGTCCTGTCTGAGCTTTTCCTTTTTATAAAAAAAAATCTATCATTAGCTCTTATAAAATAGAATTTACTTTTATGCTGTACCTGATATTCCAAGACTTTGGAGGGTGAAGGATCAGGAAAATGATAACTGGCCATATAAAACTTGACAAACTTGCTTTCCACTCCTTCTTTATACAACCCCTTCATAATTAGTTCTGCTAGATAAGTTTTCCCTGAACCAGCCCATCCGTGAAAGCTCAGAACTAGGGCCTTGTTTGCTGTCTCGTCTGTTAAATGAGAACGAAGGGCCGTCAAAACTGTTTCCGCTGCTACATGTTGTCCAAAAAACTCTGCGTCCAAAACTTTTTGCAGTTCTAAAATAAACAATAAATGTCGTTTGAGCAATCAATAATTATAGAATTAATTTGTTGTTACTTTGCATGGCTTGTTCTGGGGGGACTAGGAAGGGGGGGCGACAGCACTCCCAGCCAAGGACGGAACAGGCCCCACCCAACACCGCCGACCCAAACTCAGTCAGCTTTGTCTGTTCAGCGTTGTAGACAAAGAGGAGGAGAAGCCAGCACACGGGCCCAAAACCACACCCCCTCATCGTTAACCCCACTGTCCCCTCAAGTTATTTATCAAATTCCGAAATCTGTAACTTGTAAACGTGCATGTTTGATCTAAAATATCTAAATTAGATTATACGTGTCTAATTTTCACTGGTCAAACATTGGAACAAAAAATGCTTTTTAATTTTTTGTAATCACTTAATACAATTAAACGTTTTGAAAACAAAGTGGAAAACGAAAGAAAAGTTGAAAGTGAAAAGCCGCTTGTTTTTTTGAGAGCGGGACTTGCTGTTGATTCCTAATCGGCGATTTCTAATATTTTTATCGAATTTAATTAGAAGAGTGGTTAGAATTAATTTTCTTCATTCAAGGTCACAGTTGGCAAGAGTTGTAAGAACAAATCTTATTGTTTCTCATTGTATATTGTATATTGATATTCAATATAATTAAAAGTCTGTTAAATAGGTTTGAAGGATGGAGGATCAGTTAGAACATGAAATGGACACTGACCAGGAAAATGAAGAGGAATCTCAGTCCGTTGACAACAATGGACGGCTTTTGAGGGGACGGACGAAAACTCCGCAGCCAAGAGAAGAAGAAGACGAGGATGATGCGAGTGGGGATGAAAATCAAGCTTCCAGTACTTCGTCAACCCCCCGAAGAGGTCTGCGGCAAAGGAACTGGGAGAAAAGCACTAAAAGTGATGCCTCCAGACCCCAAAAGTCTTTTGAAGAATTTGTCGCGGAAGAGGATGCTAGAAAAGAGAGATTGCAAAGCGAGAAGAAGACGATGGACGATTTTCTCTTCACAGGATCACGCCGAGACACCGACACGAACGGAGATGATGGAGGAAATTGTGCTTTTTACCTTGTGATAATTTTGGGGATTATTTTCGGGATAGTTATCATATGCTATCCAATATTTGGGGGAAATGAACAAGACACGCTTCCTATAAATTCAAACAACGTTGTCAGTTTGGAAGATTTACAAAATAAATTGTTGCAAGAGTCTACAAAATTTCGCAAGCTATATCCGTCCCAAAGCATGTAATAAATTCAACCAAAAAAATATATAATTTTAAGTCTTAAATGCTAAAAAAAATCTTAATTTTCAACAGTGAAACGAGAATGCATCTACTTGCTGCCATCAATTCTTCATTGTCTACGAATGAGCCAAAACAGCCATCATCAGTTGCAATTCTCGTTCCTCCAACAATGAAAAACTCAAAGTTTCCTCTTTGTTTTACACAATCGTATGCCAAATTGACAAATAGCCTATTCTCATCGCTGTATTCCAAGAAAACAGTCCCAAAAGTGTTTTCAATGGATCTCAATTACTTCAAAAAATTTGGGGAAGACATTACCGGCATTCATAACCAGGTTAAGGAATATTTTAGTTCAGGAGGAAAATCCATTATTGTTCAAGACGTCGAGCTATTGAACGAAAATAAACATCTTCAAATTTTCCACTGGCTTTGTGATAACTTTTTAGCCCCTGACAAAAGAGCAACAATTTTCTTCATTGTCCCTGTCCCTCAGTCAATTTTCAAGAAATACGAATGGAAAAATACTCATGCCTCTCAAATTTCTGTGGATGTATTTGATTCGGCATGGGCTTCTGCATTATCGGACGACGCACGTCCAGCATACGTTGCAAGAGTGGCCGCAACCGTATTGTTACTCAATGAAGGGGATTCTTGTTAATAATATTAGTTATTATTTATTGTACAAAAAAATCCTATACCAAAATTAAGCAATTTTTATAACTGTTAATATTTTCTTATTAGCAAGACATTCTAGAACTTAATAAACAAATATTTCTGAAACTTTATTCAATTTTTGCTTGCTTGTCGACTGTGTAGAAAATTACAAATTAACTAAATAAACGTATTGTACTATTTTAAAACTGCATTACAAATAACATTGATCGTTCACATAATAATAACAACAGGGAATATCAAAAAGAAGAATATTGTCTAATACTCGTCGTCTTCTGCATTGGAGTTACTTTGTCCAGGATTTTGAGACGCGAGTTGTGCTGCCATTTGCATCATTTGCCATTGCTGTTGTTCTTGTTGCGCTTGTTCCTCTCGAGCTTTTGCAAACAGCTCTTGTTGCTGTCTCAAAAGCTCTTCTTCCGGAATCCCCAAATGTTCTAATCTCGTGGACTGACGCCTTCGTTTGGCAGCCACTTGTTTGCAGTCTTCCATTACTTCTTCCGCAGAGCGACGGAAGTCTCCAAATCCCAGACGATCCAAGGCTAACAATTGCAAAAAACATACATTGTACTAATGATTTCAATTAGAAGCTCATTAATTAAGGGTGGTACCTTGGAGGACATGTTCAGGGGAAATTGTTTTCTTTGTTTGCTGATTGCAAATCTCATTAGCTTCTGAGGAAATGAGATGAATGAATTCTGTGCAGCAATTAAGAATAAGTTCCCGAGAATCGTTCGCCACGCGGATTGAGGGTAAAATTTCCTTGATCATTTTATTCATGGCAGCTCGCGGAATGGTCAAGTCCTCGTCGCTCTCTGCAGGCGTCGCCATCATTAAAATATTACTAAAAATTAACTAAATTACAACAAATCAATTTTTGATTGGGGAATTGTGAGAACTTTTGAATTTCGAATTTTCCCAGAAAAAACAAATGTTTAGAGGGAAGAGGTCGAGAATATTTTTTTGACCTTTTGAAGTGTTCACTTTGAGATCAACTGCGGCCAGCGGAAGACGAACGCCCCTCCGCTTATCAAAGGTGTCCTTTTTAACCACCAATTAAGTCAAATTAATAATATTGTTGCTTTTTTCATTAGTTTTTGTTGTCGGTCTTGAGAACTGCAAAGTTTGCAGTTCTTGCAATTGTTGCAAACTGTCTTTTTAGGAAGTATAATAAAAATCAAATCAGTTAAAGGTTAGTAAACAACAAATTATCTTAGTTTCAGTACAATAATTATAATTAACTGTTCATTTTAGAACAATGTACGGGAATCGACGTACAGGAGGGAAACGGATAAGGCTGGACGATCCCGTCCCCGAGTACGAAAATCCAATGAGTCCACCCATGGCCCCAGGAACTCCAGCAAATCCCGGCCTTTTTCATGATAATGATGTGTTTGGGGGAGGATATGACGATGCGTCAGATGGGGAATCCGCTTCGGCCAATACTACATACGACCCACATTTCGGTTCAACAGTTTCTTATAATACTGGGCCACAAGCGGGAGAGACGATTAATGTTCCAAATACTCGTCGGCGAGCTGCGGCGGCGGCTGCAGCTACAACACCATCACCAGCGCAAGGATCTAAAACTCCAGGTCGTGGAAAACGTGGGCGAGAGACGGTGCCACCAAGAGCAGAATCCCCACAAATCTCTCCTGAAGAACCCGTGGGTAAAAAGTCACGAGGACGGGCAGCAGGGACAAATAAGCGTGCAGCGGCTGCTGCAACTCCAGCTCATACCGTAGCTTCTTTTACAAGTGACGATGACACCCTTTACAGTGCCGTCCTTCAGGGGAAATGCTCTCTCCAACAACTTGTGGATGATTGGATTGACGACTACAAGGCTCATAAGGATACTACACTTTTGAAACTCAATCAATTTTTCGTTAGTGCATCTGGTTGTAAGGGAAGAATTACCCCTCACATGGCTACAATGGAACACCCTGCAATAATTCGAAAGATGACGGAAGAATTTGACGAAGAAAGTGGTGGTACGTACCTAATTTTCAAGTTTATTTTTACTTTATATAAATGGAAATTACAAATTACTTTGAATAGGGATATTCTAAATCACAATTCATAATAATTATTCTCTAACATCTTATTTACACTTTTTTAATTTCTATTTTAATATTTTTAATCCCTTTAATTTTGTTCGACCTTGCAACTCATCAGTCCTTAAATCCAATGAACCAAACGATTCATATACTGAATAAACTGCCTCAATAATTCAATTTATTTGGTCTTTGCTTTCAGAATATCCACTCGTCATGTCTGGACAACAATGGAAAAAGTTTCGCCAAAATTTCTGTGACTTTGTTCAAACACTGGTAAAACAATGCCAATACAGCATCATTTATGACCAGTACTTGATGGACAATGTAATTTCACTTCTCACTGGCTTGTCCGATTCACAAGTACGGGCTTTTCGACACACGGCTACATTGGCAGCAATGAAGCTTATGACAGCTCTTGTGGATGTTGCGCTCACTGTTTCAATCAATTTGGATAATACTCAACGTCAGTATGATTCCGAACGTCAGAAAGCTAGTGGTAAAAGGGCTACAGACCGCCTTGAAGCACTGATGACAAAACGTCAAGAATTGGAAGAAAACATGGACGAGATTAAAAATATGTTGACGTACATGTTCAAATCAGTTTTTGTTCATCGTTACAGAGATACACTTCCAGATGTAAGTAATTTAAAAATATTTTTTAATAAAAACTATAATAATCTTTTCTGTATTTTTTATATAGATTCGGGCAATCTGCATGTCAGAAATTGGGATTTGGATGAAAAAATTCCATCAAAACTTTTTAGATGATTCCTATTTAAAGTACATTGGATGGACATTGCACGACAAAGTCGGAGAAGTGCGTTTAAAGTGCTTGCAAGCTTTACAGCCACTATATTCTACAGAAGAGCTCAAAGGGAAGTTGGAACTATTTACAAGCAAATTCAAGGATCGAATTGTAGCAATGACTCTGGATAAGGAATATGATGTGGCTGTGCAAGCTATTAAGCTTGTAATTATGATTCACAAATTTCACAGAGAGGTATTTTAGCCATTATTAAATTCTTTTTTAAAAAGCATACTAACATCAATGTGTACTACAACAATGTTTTTTTTTTCTAAAATAGATATTGACGGACAAAGATTGCGAGTTGGTCTACGAGTTGGTGTACTCGTCACATCGAGCAGTAGCACAAGCAGCTGGGGAATTTTTGAACGAACGATTGTTTGTAGTGGATGAAAGTACAGTAGAAAACATTAGAACACTGAGAGGAAAACAAAGACTACCAAACACACCACTTATTCGGGATCTTGTGCAATTTTTCATAGAATCAGAACTTCATGAACATGGAGCATATTTAGTCGACTCTTTGATTGAATCAAATCCAATGATGAAAGACTGGGAGTGTATGGCAGATTTGTTACTTGAAGAGCCTGGCCAGCAAGAAGAACCTTTAGATGACAAACAAGAAACGTCTCTAATTGAAATCATGGTTTGCGCAGTTCGTCAGTGTGCCACAGGAGAACCACCGATTGGAAGAGGGCCAACCAGAAAAATATTGTCTGCAAAAGAATTAAAGCAAGTCAGTGATGACAAACTCAGATTAACCGATCATTTCATTCCAACTTTGCCAGTATTGCTGACAAAATACAAAGCAGATGCAGAGAAAGTTGCCAACTTGCTATCTCTGCCACAATATTTTGATTTGGAAATTTATACAACCTCTCGTCAAGAAAAATGTTTGGATACACTTTTGGAGCTAATTAAAGAAATTGCTGAACAACATAGCGAAATGGATGTGTTGGAAATGGCAGCCAAGACTTTGGAAACAATTTGTTGCGATGATGCTAGAAAATCCAGCCGAACTGAAGTGGCTTTAATCAACGTTTTAGAATCCATTTGGCAGAAATTTGTGTCTGCATTAGATGATTTTGAAGCTTCATTAGTAGAAGAAGAAACGGACGGAGATGATATTTACAACCTTAATATGAGTCTCAGGAAAATTTCTGTATTTTACGGATATCACAGTTTTGACAAGTTTGACGTATGGGAACGATTGTTCCGTATTGTCAAATCAACCCAACAAAATATGACCCTTTATCCTCAAGAAGCTGTGAAACATGCAATGGGAGCTTGCTATTTTGCATTAATCTGGGATTTGAAAAATATTCACGATAAAGGCGAACACGGTGTCTCTGGTACAGATGATATTCCAAAATTGCATCGAAAACTAAATGACTACATGCTTGCAATGAAATTTTTAATTACAAACCCTGATGCCCCACAAGCATTCAAAGGAGAGGCTTATACTTCCATCTGCGATGGACTCATCATCTTTTGTGATCAGTTAGATTCTCAAAAATGGATGGAAACATTGGTATACACTCCAGATCAAGATTTGCAACGATTGTTGAACAAGTTTATGCTGGAAAATGTTTTTAATGACTCCAAAGAAGATGAAATGGATGAACATGCCAGGATTGAACGACTACATAAAATGAGAAGCTTTCTAGCCCAGTTTTGTAAGCTAATAGTCTATAACGTTCTCAACATTAGCGCAGCATCTGATGTGTTCAAGTTTTATGTGAAACATTACAATGATTATGGAGATATAATCAAGGCTACTTTGGGAAAAGCTCGAGAAATTAACAAAGTCAACTGTGCTCTCACAATGATTGTCAGCTTGAGAACAGTGTTTGCAGAACTTCCAAAAGTAAATAGTTGGATGGTTGATCGCCAGCATGATGATTTTACAGCACTCAAAGATTTGGCTAAAAGATTCGCCTTAAGTTTCGGCTTAGATGGGGTGAAAAACAGAGATGCAATTACAGCGCTTCACCGAGAAGGAATTTTGTTTTCTGTCAATCCCTTGGAAAATCCAAATGATCCAACTGGGCCACCACCAAACCTTCCATTTTTGGAGATATTGTCAGAGTTTACAAACAAACTTTTGAAGCAGGACAAGCGAGTGGTTCTACAATTTTTGGACCATCGTGTTGGATCAGCAACTCCTTCTAGTCAAGGAGCACACTGGCAGCCTTTATATGGTACTTACTTGTGATACTCGTTATTATTTTATGATTTTTTTCATAATGGAAATTATGAAAATAAAATATTCTATTTATCTACAGCTTACAGAAATTCGTTGATGCACGGAGAATCAGACCATCCTCCACAAATTGCAAGAAGAGCGTATACTCGGAAGCGAAATGTGAATGATGACGCTGAACATGAGGAATTGGATGACTACCAAGATGGAGAGATATAGGTTAAACTACTTACCCTTTAATTGTTTCTAAATGATGAAGGAAGTATATTTTATGATTTTTTTATTCTTCGAGTTTGGCACAAAAAAAATAAGTAAAACATTAACAAACTAACTAATTAAAATTTCGTTAAAGAAATTGAAATATAAAATTCAGTGTTTTCCATTCCAATTTTAACTTTTAATCTTTTTCCCTATATTATAATTATTATACAATAGTCAAAGAAGGCTTGCGTAAAATTCAATTTTATCTCAGATTTAGAATATTTATTAGTTTTATTTTTTTCCTGTTGTACAATAATTCTAACATATAAAACATTTCGTTGGAATGTAAATAACTTGTAATTAACAAAATTAATGAGTAAATTGTCTTGTAATAGTTAAACTCGGTGAGTTTCATTAATATGTCCTGTCTTCTTCAACTGTAATATTGTTGTTTTTGTATTTGATTGGAAGTTTCTCTGTATAATAATTATATAATAATAAATGCATTTTTAAACATAATTTCATAATCGTTACTACTATATTATTAGTGATTGTTCAAAGTCAAAATGAATCTCAGCAGTTCTTTCTTTTTTAAAAAACGACGTAATTTGTTCATTTTGTATTCATATAATATGGCACAAGGGGCACATAATAGTTAGGCATTATACAGACACTGCATATAATCATATCTTTAAATTTAATTACAACCCTAACCTGCAGAGCTATTTCAATTTTCAACAACAGTAGTTCTTTTAATTTATTATTATTTAATTTATTTATACTATTTATTATTTTCAACATTCTAGTAAACTCTCAACGATAAACAACTATTTTATTGTATGTTATGCAAGTGGTTATTGTATTATTGTAAATGGAATGTTGACAGCATATAAATAAATTGTAAAAAATTCGATACTCAGACATTGTTTGATTTGTAGTTTTGGAGTAGTTTATACTTTAATACTGTGATGAGTCGGAGTTTTAATTGGTGTCATTATTTTCAACATTTCGTTGTTAAATAATTAACGTTTATAAAAAACAATATTGCTTGAGGATAGGCAGGAAAACTAATGCTTCCTTTTCACATTTGTATATTTACTATCAGAACTTTTTATTATCATTCTATTGTAGGAATTGCTAAGAGAAAGTTGTTTCAGTATGTAATGGAGTCTGCTCAGAGTGCATATTTAGGCATGTAACTATTTGTTTATTTGTTTTGACATGACTTAAATTGTTGTTTGTGATGATAGATTGTGAGAAAAGGATTAAATTTTGATGTGTGCCAAAAGCCGCAGCATGTATAGAAAAGGAGTAAGAAAGTTCTTTTACAAAATCTAAAACCGCATTTTCATCTAAAGCTAGGTAAAAAATATAAGATGCTAAAATTTAAGAGTATAGCAGTCGAATGAGTGATAAGTAATTTGGAAGCGTGGAAATTGTCTGGTTCTTGAAAATACAATTGACTGAATTCATGGTGCGGTGAAATGTGTGGTAAAGTGAAAGTGCAGAAATTCCTTACTGCTCGGAAATATTAATTGCCTCAATGTTTCTTGAAGGATCAGGAGTAGAAGAAAGTCCAAAAGGGAAATCTGATGACTCTGGCATTATCACACACATAAAATGGTTTCCTGTTTCAGAATTTTTTGGATAGATTGTGACGGGCAGAAATGGCTCATCATTTTCTACATAGTTGCACAATTTGGAGTAAATGTCTGGATAAGTTCGTCTCAAATCAACTCCACGTAATACAAGATGCTTTTGGATATTTGCAAAACTTATTTCACGCCGTCTTTTATAGTCATTCACGTCTTGCTGCATGACAAGAGAAAGAAAGAGAAAAGTTAGTGTCTTACATTTCCCCAAAGGGTTGTGTATTGACGAATACCTTGAGAGAGAAAGGTGTAGGCACTGATCGAAGAATGAGAGTCTCACTCTCACTTTGTATGGCTTGACAGGATCCGTTTCCTCCATATGGCTCAATATCTTGGGGGTTGAGATGCGCTGGGATTGCAGGACAATGATGTTGGGGTTGGTTGTCATCAAATGTTCTTGGCACTAACAGTCTAACTTTTGCTGAACGAGAAATCTAGATTTTTTTAAGAAACAAATTTTCAGATTAGTCCTATGTTTTAATTAAGCCTTTTGGGATCAAACAATATTTTTTTTTACCATTTCTCGCTCCCATTTAACAGCACCCGAAGTAGGAACCTCATTTACTACACACACAGTGGCATAAACTACAAAACGAGTCTCAGGATTATATGATCGACAAGTTTCACTCAGCTCAGAAAATATCGTTGCACCCATTTCTTCAGGTAACATGTCCGTTTGTGGAATATACCTGCATTTAAATTCTTTATAAGACCAAGAGTTTTTTTTGCAGAATGATAGGTTTGTTTGTCTAAAGGTGTATGTATAGATATATACCATGGTTCGGGTAGTTCTGGGTACCCTCCGGTAAGAAAACGCTCTGCTCGATCAGGACTAGAAAAGAATAATTTGACACATCCTCGTCCCTTGGCAAGATATCCCCGTTTGGCTATCGTGCTCAAGTGACTAACTACAAAACTGTCTTCTTTGACATGTGTGATTATTTGCTTGCATAACTGTCCCACGCGGCTTTGCATACAAACTTTTTTATGCTTCTCCCAATGGATTCTTCTGCATTCTCTCGTGCAGTAATAAGCGTTGCAATTATGACAAGTTTTGTAATCTCTACGAGCTTCTAAACCAGAGGCAGATTTTTCGCATTTTGGATTTTTACAATGAATTACGCCAACTGTGGAAAAAGAGAAATACAAAATGTTTGACATTTTAAGTTGTTAGCAGTCAACACTCAAAGAATTTAAGAACAAAAGATTTTCAGTAAAAGAAAAGTATATGGTAATATTTCGTCCACAGGAAAAAAGTAGGACAGAGAAAGGACATTTGACAGGATAAAGAAAGAGTTCTTTTACTTCTTTTATAGAGAATGGCTCAAACAAGTAAATAGGTTGTGTGATTGGCAGATACATTAGTTTGACACAATAAAAGCAAATCTGGTGAGTTCTTAGAAAATAGTGTTCTTACCAACGGATTCGTCTCTTGGTTTAGACCGAGAGCTACTTTTCTCATCTGACGCTGGGTCCAAATCAAAGGAGACTCTTCGAAGCCTGGCAGGAGTTGAGGGATTTGAATTTATTTCGTTTAGACTTGCTAAAGGATTGTTTATCAGAGTTGTGGAATGAATCTCGGTAGGAATCCCAAAGTTGGATTCTTCTTGAGCCACATCATCCTCATTTCGCGTGTCTTCTTGGTCAGCTAATTGGGAATCCATCACCAAAGGCTCTTGTGATCTAACACCATCCAAACTACTTTCACTCCTAATCGCCCTCTCTTCAAATGCCGGGATGTAACTAGCTCCCTCATTAGCCTCCTCCTGTTCTTTGCTATTCGATGTGGGGGGATAATAAGGGGGCAGGGGGTCTGTGGGGAAATAAGCACTATCGTCTAATGGCTTGTTCATTCTCTCCTGCCAATCCGATTCGTATGCATTTGTCGTTGTTGCTGTTGCTGACATGTTTTCTGTTATTCCTGATGGAGAAGGCTCTTTGCGACCTAAAAAATATTTCCCTTTTGCTTTGATCTTTTTGTTATAAAAGTTACGAAGTGTCCTCCCTTCCATTATTTTGCAAAAATGAGTTGAATGTAAACTAAGAGTGCTGATGAAGGTGCATTGATGTAAGCAAAGTTATTAATCAAATTAGTATTATTCAGCCAACTAACACAAACGAAGAAATTTAAAGACGAATAATGCCCTAATTAAAATTAGTGTAAGCTAAGAATAAATTTTGCATATAAAAGTGAAAATTATATACGACTAATTCTTGTTTGTTAGCTAAAAGTTGAAAAGCAAAATAGCTGCTCTAATGAAGCTATTTACATATTGCATAATACAATTTGTGTCTATATAGTAAAAGCCTGTACATTGATGAGCCAAATTACACATTCAACACTGATACATTATATGCTACTACAAAATATATGTACACACATACATACAAACTTTTTTTGAGACAGTAAATACATTGAGATATAAATGCTACACAAGCAAAGATTGTGTATGCATGCATGTGAAATATGAAATACGATTTGAAATGTGTTTCATGTAGTGAAAGTAAACTACTTATCAGTGTAGGTGTTGCAATTAATGTGAAAGTGATATAAAAAACTGTGAGAATAGATGGAAGATGAGGAGACTGGGCGGAGGTGGTGACGAAGATCATGAAGTCCATACCTTTGTCCCTGAACTTTTTTTGCGGTCGCCTGAGAGCTAATAAGGAATCAAGAATGTCGTCCAGAGTTGGTGAAGACATTGAGACAGAGGAACTGGAGCGTTCTCCCATTTGCTCTGAACATGCAATAAATTATATATAACTCATTTTAAAATTTTCGTTTAGGCTTTGAAAAGTAATCAAGCCTTTAGTAATAATAATTATTATAACTTATCATAAATCACCGATTTTTAGTTTTAAATCAACTCATTAAACAAAGCAAACACAAAATTAAACAGGCCCAAATTAGGAGAAAGTTTGGATATTATTGTTAGTAAAACATTAATTGAGACACATGCCATAAAAAGGAAATTTTACAAACACGGCATAACTCAACTTTCACCCTCTCAAACTCTTAACGTGCATATACATACATATACCGAGATTGTATAAAAGGTTTTCATCATGCATCAAGCAGTACTTTTCAATAGACACTTACCAGATATTCTACTCAGGTTGCCAAACTAAGGAATAAGTGTGTATGTATTTCCATTGGTATCATGTCAAACAATGTAAAAAGTTGGACTTGATGTGTGAAAGTTTTTGGTGAAGGGAAAAGATGTTCTTTCTGATGGGAATTTTTATAGGAAACAGCAAATCTATCGGCTACTTTCCAGCCCATAAAAAGGATACATATAGGTACACAAAAATACACGTACAAAATATGCTAAAAATGCTGCATTACAGATAAAAAAAATGGGGGGTATTTAGGAGTAGGGGTCATATTATGACAGGAGAAAGTGAATGCAATAATGGAAGTCAATATCCCATCATTTATATGCCAATTTGCAACAGACAACATGACAAACTATACTATTTATATACGTATAATACACAATGTAATATAAAAAAAAATGTAACAAGGTGCGTGTGCTTGTCAATTGAGAATCAGACATCAATAATAATTTATGAAATAAATAAAAAAAACTTAAAATAAGTTGCGCACATTGAACATGCGTGTAAACTTTTAATGTCGTGTAAACAATCATCAATCAAAATTATAATAATAATTACCATTACAGTATTACATATTCCGGCAAATAAAATAAATAAATGTACTAATAAACAAAATATTCAATAAAAAGAAAACAATTCAGTAAAAGAAAGGCAACGTAAGATAAATAAATGTAATTCAAATAATACTGCATCATTCATTCAGTGCACAATGAAAGTCATCAATAATAAAATGTTATTTTTGCATAACCAAAATCAATAAATTATATTATAATGAATCAAGTGGAAGCTGTGTAAAAACATAACCATGAGATGAAATTTAGTTTCGCTTACTTTGAGTTTGTTTGAATAAGAAAAGGTGAAAATGGGAACAAGTCAAAGCTAATTTGATATCACGCTAACTTTGTCAATTCAATAAAACCAAATTCACTTTCGTGTGGGAAGAGCAGAACGAAATTAAATGGAACATAAAGCCGGAGAGACAACTTGAGTCAATATCTATTAGTAATGTTGAGCAGACTCACCGTTACGGGAAACATAAGTAGAATTTGGAGCAGGCGAATAGGAAGAACTTTTACTGGCATTGACAGAAGCGTCCTTACTGTGATCGCCATTGTGATCTAATTTCATGGAACTGCGTTTACTGGCCAGATAAGCTTGCGACTGTGCCCCAAGATGCTTGCTCATGATTAAAGATGGGGGCGTCCCAGGAGAGTCAATAGGTTTTGTTCCCACAAACGAGCTTTCCAACCATATTAGCCCACGTCTTGGAGATGCTCGCCCATTTATACTATCGTCCAGTGGCTTCGTTTCATTTACATAGTCCACAATAGCATTAGAAACCTCTTTAATTGAGCTTCGTACCCTGTGACGCAACAAAACAAATCAAATCAAAATGTTGTCGTGTGTTTTTTTGTTTAAGAAAATAAAAATAAAAAGCATACCTGTTCAACTTGTTGCTACTCTCACTTGTATCACTAACATTAAGACTCAAGTCTGAACAAGTTTGTTTTCTATCAGTTGGAGATGTGACTATGCTAATTTCACTTCCGGTAGTTGAGACTGGAGTTGTTGCCTTTTGTTGTTTCTGAGCCAATAAATCCGCTGCTAGTCTTTCGGTCACGGGTGAACGATATAAAGACTTTGATGTAAGTCTTTCTTGCGATCGCCAGCCAAGATACGGAGTTTTATTATACCCATATCGAGACATTGGACCTGATGACACAGGAGTAGACGTAGACGACGTTATTCCACCTACTGGGGAAGGTGAGGGGGAAAGAGAGGCAGGGCTAGCCCCACAACTCATGCGACTGGAAGCAAAACGAGTCAGTGCATACGGCATCCCATAACTGTATGACAAAAACATAAATTATATTGAGGTAAATATTGTTTCAAAGTATATTTAGTAGATTTAAATCTTACGTAAATGAACTTCTTTCAAAATAAGGCGAAGGGCTAACACTTGCAGTTGAACTAGGACTCATTAGTGATTCTTTGGATGATCGTCCAGCGCCAGTACCTTTATATCTAGTCGATGAAAATTGAGTTTTGCTGCCTATAATAGTTTGCATGAAGAAAACAACATTTTTTATTCTTTGTTATATTTGTAATTAATGTAATGAGAATACCAGGATATCTTCCTGCAGAATGCAGACTCGTCAAGGATGAAGTTTTTGAAGAAGAGAGACCTGCCCATCCCCCAGCCAAACCAGATGAGCTGCCAAATTCTTTGCCCGATTTTACTGGGGTATTTGGCGTTGAATTCTTTTTGAACCAATCAGGGACATTCAGTCGTTGCAATGATCGTTGTATTCGTAACTCATGTTCTGACACCTGCCTTTCTTGATTCTTCTTTAAGGTGTTTTCAGGAGGCTGGAAATATTCAGTAAATATAGCCATTTTATTATAAGTTTAAATCAACTTGCTTTAGCTTCAAAAGCTATGAATGCTTATTATTGATTATTATTGTTGTGCAATTTTGAAGCTCCACTTGAGAAATGTTATCTGATCAGAGCAGGATTAAATTGCAGTTCCAACAACAAAACTATCATTAACAGTTGTGACCAACTGCTTTTAATCATCATCATTATAATGATTATTAAAATAAAATACACACAGTGTTTGTAACTGTTGTAAGTACAACTACTTGTTTGGCTAGTTATGAAAAATGTTTCAAGGGCATTTAAATAATAATAATAGTTTCGTACAGAATGATAAATGGCCACCCACTATCCGACAGTTAAATGTCAAAAGTATTACACATTATTATTAAAACAAGCGAAAAGAAAGTATGCAGATGATCAACCGAAAGATAGAAAGAAAAATGAAAATTCATACCATTAGTTGAGATTTTTTTTCTTCGTCCAGGAGAAATTCCATCGACCGAGATCTGTCCTCTTTGGCCGTAGAGATGGAAGGGGATAATGAAGAAGATGTTGTTTCGAGATTCAGGTTTTGCATGCTGCTGCATGTATTGCTTGGAACTAATGTTGATGAAGATTTGAAATTTTTACAAGTTTTCTTCACAACCTTGGGAGTGTCGTCGTGATTTTGGAAAGGGGAATGGCAAAAGTCGTCTGTAAAAAATTCCCGACTGGAACCTATTAATTGGTGAGAAAGTAGAAAATGTTACAATTTCGCACGTGTACAAGTAATTGGGAAAAATAGAACACACCTGTGTCCAAGTCGGTCTCCAAAATTCCCTTCTTATTGAGAATTTTCCCTTCATCGTTGCTAAATGATGAGGAGACAACTAATTTTTTTCTTGCATTTGTGATAATATTATTCCACTCTTTGTTGAGACTTTTTTCATCATAACCACTTGAGTAGTGATGATCCTTTGAAGAATAAGAGCAATCTGAGGATAGCGAGCAGGTTTCCCAACCCGTATTACTGCCCGTTTTACTTGGGTTTCGCCCAAATCGATCGATTGGCCTGGAACTGCGCAAGAACTGGCTTTCCACAGAATGCTCAAAATTTGGATGCATTCTTGAACATAGTTCTTCTCGTGATCTGTGTAGACTTTCTTTAAATTCCGATAACTTGTTGTCTAGTTTTTGTATGGTTTTGCATTCTCCTCTTCCCTTCAATGGACCCCTTTTATTATTTGTTTGTAAAGGATGAGGCTCAATGTTTGACGACCAAAGAAATTGATCTCTCAACACTGAAATAAATACAAAACAGAAATATGAACAGAATGCATATGTAGTGTGTATGTAAATTATATGATTGCTTAGTTGATAAATAATATTCTACAAAATTTAACATAATTATTATATTCTCATGTAAAGCAAACAAAGTCTGGCATCTGGTTAACAAAATTAAATTACGAGACCAAAAATCCATAAACGAAACTCATTTTATCCTTTACATAAATTATAACCCAATTATGCATGTTCGATCAAACCTTTTAGAAACCGAAAATGAGGGAAATAAGTGAATTAACCTGAATTGAGGTACTTTGACTTGTGAAGAGGAGGAATAGGAGGTCTCATTTTCCTCTCAATTTCCGATCCTTGTTCCTTTTTTGGCGTGGGTGGCATCGTTATCACCACTACCTCAGTTTTTGGGCTTGGAGAACAAGAATAATTGTCAGATGAGATGGTCAAATTTGCCAAAGCTGAAGAGACAGCACAGCATTCATTGACCAAAGCTGTAATTTCGTCTTCTTTTGTCTCAAAGCTAGGAGGCGTTTTTCCAATGTTTTTGTCGTCCGAATTCTTTTCCAGGATGTCAACTTGCTCCAAAATTCTCTCAAAATTTAAGGAAAGCTCATCATCAAAGTTTCTATCCTTCATATCAATACATTTTTTGTAGCTAAATGTCTCAATAGCCGAGGGTCTTGATTTACTTATTCGGGGGTGTGGTCGAGGGGGAGGCTCTACAAATTCTGGCTTTTGTTGCTGGTTCATTTCTTTTAAACATTTAACAAAGTAAATTAATTTTCATAATTTAAGCTACTATATAGTTTAAATATTAGTAAAAAAGAGTTACCATCATCATGCATTGTTGAAACCATTGGAAGAGCGGATTGGCTTTCCAGTTTTTGGGAATGTATATTTTCATGATGCTTATCTAAAGCGACGCTTCGTTGTTGTCTTCTTCCTCTCCTCGTGAATCCTTGCAAGTCCATGTTCGTAAGGTCCGTTGAAGAAGGAGCATTCGTTTGCTGTTCGCTTTTTTGATTGTTTTTGTTGTTGACAAGTTTTTTGAGAAACGTCAACTGTTGCATAAGACTTGATGTCCAAGACGAAGATTTTCCACTTTTGTGTCCTTTTTCGTCTTGAGTGGGTGTGGATTGTTCTTGTTCTTGATAATTTGATTGGTCCTGATTACAACAAATTTTGGAATTGGTGTTTAAGAAATCATTTTTTCCCAATGCATCCGTTATTTCGTTTTTGTTTGAATTTCCCGTAATTCCTAATTTGAAGCTTTGTCTGAAAACTTTCACTTGTTGTCTTCTCTCAAAAATGGGCGTTGCAGCCAATAAATCTGGATAATTTGTCCTCAAGTTGCTTTCAGGGGGGTCAACCACACCCCCCGACTGCGTCGTCGACACTGGAGGCGCATTTCTCTTGAGACTGTTATCACTGTTATTATTGATGGTGACGAGAACTTTCTCCACTGGGCTTTGGTATGATATCAAATGATGTGATTCGGGTGATGCATTTGTCCCATTTTTCATATAATTTTTATGTCTATTTTTATCCACTTGATCATCTTTTTCATCTCCGTACTTGTAACTTAGCTGGGAAACAACAGGATTGAAACGTACAACTCGTGTTGACACAACAGAGTGCCCATCATCAGGGCTCATGAAAGTGGACATTGTTGAGCGTCACACTTGTTTGGTTCCCCAGATTTGCGTCAATTTGTGTCAACAGGATAAAATGTGGTTGAGTGAATTGAAATCCTCCACTTTCCACTATTTGTTTGGGGTTTACAGGATTATTCTGAATCCCTTGGACGTGTGTCACAAGTATGGGATTGGGAAGTAGAAAGTAGAACAATCCAATCCGTCACAGACCAATGAATTCATCCGGGCAAAGAAAACAGATTTTGGGCAAATAAACGACTCACAGGATGATGATGGTAGCGAATAATAATGTCTCAATGTTAGTTAACCATTGCTTGACAGCATTTTCAGTATAAAATTACCAAAATTCTGCAATTTCACGACCAAAACACGTCTGTCCCCATTAGGCAACTCAGGAAAAATGCAACAAACATAAAAGTATACTATAAGACAACAGATTTCAAAGAGCCACAAGTGACTAGGGGAAGAACAACTACTACAAAGGTTAAAAGTTATTACCCGGAATAGAAACATTTCGGTTTGAATAATGATATTAGGCGAAAGGAAGAGTTAAATTTTAAAAGTAGATAGTTAGCATTGAATACATTGTGGCTGCATTTTGGGGAGGAATGAATGTCTCTTCAAATAATACTTGTATGGTTCGCCAAACAAAAAAATTATCCGAGGAGAAAAACATGGGCTCAAAATAGCTCAAACTCAAGAAAGACACCTTTTTCCCGTCTCCCAACAAAATGATCTCCAGGTTTTTTGAACTCTTTTTACGTCGTTCGCAATACAATGTATATAAATAATTTATGTAATCTTTAGACAAGTTTAACAATTCAGTTTTGGTTTGCACAAACGTTGCATTTTATTTTTCTTTTGTATAGCATTATGTTGCATTTATAATGTTTAGGAAGGTACTGAAGAAAAACAGATTTTGATTGATTCGTCTTGATAATATCATCAAAGGTTTTTTACAGTTTTTTTAAGGACTGAGTAGAATAATAAAAATTTTAGAGCAATATTCATGTAGCCCGATAACCAAGCATAACCTAATTAACGTGATTTGAATCTTTCACAGTGATTTGCATGAAACATGATATACGAAATGTAATAAAAATATTTAGAAGAGCGATCGGTGGCACTTTTACTGCTTTACATAATTTCATATGATAAAGCCTCTCGTTCAGCTTGGAAGTCGTATTGATACTGTAAAATAATGAAATACAAGTAAAACATCATATTCACTGGTTCAATTTGAAGAAATTCTTACATCTCGGTCAATATCCAATTGGGATTTGATATTAATATTAAACTGTTGTGGTTGACGTGGACTCTGTAGAAAATGAAAATAAATAGTTTAAATACTTTGCAATCATTATCATAGCTTTATTGACTACCATTGTCACTCCCGCGGATGGTCTCAGGTCATCGCGTAATACAAATGGAACTCCTTCCAAACCAGTCAAATGCGACAAAGTGGCTGTATTATAAGCTGCTGTTTTATTGTTTTGTGTCATCATCATCATATTATTCCCTGGTGAATTTGGCATAATCGGCATCGAGAATTGATCTGAGGTAGGCAATGAATTTCGGTGATGAGCGTTTCCATTTCCGTTAGCTAAATGGAAGCATCATAAGTTATTCATAAAGTGTACATAATTATATAATAATATCAAATAATATGACTTACTTAAGCTGAGATTGTTCATCGAATCATGTAAGGCTGGATAAACTGGGGCCCCAGCAGTACCTGGAAGACTACAAAACATTCCATTCATACATTTATCATATCCAACTATCAAAACTAATTTAACTCTTACTCTTTTTGCCTTACCTATAACCCAAATTAGGGCCATTTAACGGATTAGACAATCTTGTCAAAGCAGAGACCTTTTTTAAAAGGAGGTGCATCCCGTTTATGTCGCCTATATGGTCATATCCATCCGGTGGATTTTTGAGCTTGTTGACAATTATCACATCCACCACGGACTCGACATTCTGCTTAAAATGAGTGTGTTTATAACATATTTGTTTTTTCTTGAACGCCTTTTGGTTCGAGTCTGTTGTCTGTTGAATAATTGAGAACCCTTCGGGTGGAAGTTCCCTTTCTGTAAGAATTTGAATGTCACATATGACATGTTCAGGCCGTCCTTGGCTCTTTGAAACACACACGTAACGAGTGACACGGCGTCCAAAAAATCTGTTTAAAATGAAAATTGTCCTATTAACTTTTCAGTTCCAAGCCCAAGTTTAATTACCCGTCTTTCCAAAGATCGGCATCAGTCTCTTGATCATACGTCCTCACAATCTAAAGCAAAATCGTAATCAGCGACAAAGAATGTATTTGTAGACGACAGGGATTGCTTACGGGTGTGTAGCCCAACGGACACTTTGAAACGTCTTCCACCACACAAACTGCCGTCACTGATCGAAGCTCAGAATTCATTTGAAACATTTTCCAGTCCAATAAAATAATAGTTTAGTGTTAGAAACAACGGAATTTCAGCCGAACCCTATATAAATATTATAAATATTCAGATATTTGTCCTTTATCAAATCAAACAAAGACTTACAGAAATCAATTCCTTCGAGTGGTAAATATCAAACAATGAATGAGGATAGGAATATAGGAAATGTTTAATTGTTAGGATATGGCATTGTTGTGTTTTTTTGTGAATCTGTTTTGAGCTGGTCACGTGACGAGAAAGATTCGGTCACCCGATTTCAACGCAAAAATATTTATGCACAAAGGAAATTTTGCTGAAGTATAAAATTCCATAAAATTGATGTGAAATGTAGGAAGCAATCCATAAAATGGTTGGTGGTGGTTTCTTTTAAATCAAGGTCTCAACTGGATACAAATACGCTTCACACCTCTTTCATGTAAGCCACTTGTTTACTACAACCACACTAGTTTTCTCATAATCAAGAAAAAATGCTTTCACACTTTCACTCATTCATAAAAGTGATAACTAGTATGGGTTATATAACTTTCACTCGATTCTAAGGATGAAGGATGAGGGATTCTGTCATATTCCGTGTTCTTTCTAAAATTCATGCATCACATTAAGATAATTCATATTAATTTATAAACATATAAAATGAAAAATTTATAAATAAAGATTAATCATATTCTTTTCCAATGAATGTGTAACAGTGTTTAGCTTTGTTGATAGCTCATGATACGATGATAAAATAATTATATCACCCTGCACTTTGAACCATATCTTAATTGAAGCACAACCCGAGTCCCTACAATTTGTTTATACTTATAAATAGGCATCAAATTTCTGTGAATGGTCAATCATTTCATAACAGTCAGTCTTGTTGCGTGTTCCTATATAACAATCTCAGTTTCCTTCAAACTCTTTGAGTGAGTCAACAAGCTGGATGGATAAAACGTTGAGAAGATTGTCTCAATTTCTCACCAAAATTTCCAAAATGGAAACAGCCCGAACAATGTCTCATTTGCATCCAGCAGCAAGGACAAATGAAAACGTCAACGAGGGTTCATATCATGTACAGTTGAACATACCTACTATTTAAAAACTAATTTTTCATAAATAATAATTTTGTCCATGGATAGGATGCCATAAAAAAGCTCAACTCTCTTCAATCTAATGCTGAACTTCGGGCAAAAATTGCTGCAAATCGAGACTACAAAAAACTAGAAAGCATTCCAGAAATGTTGATGAATTTGGAGGCCATTGGAATCTCAAAATCAGACTTGGAATCTCTCAACACGATTCATGTGACTGGGACAAAGGGAAAGGGGACAACTTGTGCTTTCACCGAGTCCATACTTCGAAAGGCTGGACTGCGGACAGGATTCTTTTCATCTCCACACTTAGTGGTGGTCAGAGAAAGAATCAGACTTAATGGAGTCCCCATTTCTCAAGAGAAATTCACAAAGTACTTTTTCCCTATTTATAATAGACTGATGGCTATCAAAGAGAAAGTAAGTTCAAATCGTCAACTTTTAATTATACTCTAATGATTTTACTATGATTGTTTTTTTAAGAACCCTGAGTTTGAAATGCCTCCTTACTTCCGATTGTTAACTTGCATGGCATTTTATACTTTTCTAAAAGAGAAAGTTGACGTGGCTATTTTTGAAGTGGGTATTGGAGGAAGATATGACTGTACAAATGTCATTCCGTATGTAAACAACACATATATTCTGCTTTCTCTTCTTTGTCAACTAGAGATTTATTGTTGAATTTAATGATTTAGAAATCCGACGGTGGTTGGAATTACTTGCTTAGGATTAGAGCATCAATCTATTTTGGGGAAAACTTTGGAAGAAATTGCATGGAACAAAGTTGGGATAGTGAAAGCCAACTGCCCAGCATTTACTGTGTACAATCACCCGAATTCAATCCTAAAGCTGATGCAAAACTATGCGACAGAAATCAATGTATTTTAATTAATTTAATTAATATTTTTTAATATTGATTTTTTTGGTTCAATATTACAGAGTACTTTGTCGGTGGTTCCAAAATTGAGTGAGCTTTCAGAGAAAGTATCATTGGGAGTTGGTGATGGAAATGTTTCTGATCTCAATGCAGCTTTGGCTATTCAATTATCTACTTGTTTTCTCAGACAAAAATTCCCGACCAAGTTATCTGAATATGATAATACAAACAAATTGGCTTCATCGACCTCAACTGTCCTTTCACCTTTGCATATTGAGGGTTTGAAGGAAACCGAGTGGCCTGGCAGATTTCAGGTTTTGGGAATATAATTTCATAATAAAATTATTATATAATCTCGGGATTCAAATTTTATATATCCAAACAGAAAATGAAGCTATCGCAATGCCTAACGTACTATTTGGATGGAGCTCATACAAAAGAAAGTCTTGAAATGTCTTTAAAATGGTTTACAGACTCTTGTAACCAAAATTCATTCAAGGTTCTCGTGTTTAATGTTACGGGAGAGCGTGGGTCAAATCTTGCTGTGCCTTTTGCAACCTCAAATAACTTTGATCTGGCAATATTTTGTCCCGTTGTTCGCCGTCAAGTTACTCCCGATGGAGGTATATTTTTTGCTCGAGATATTACTAATAAGCAAATTAACTAGCATGGCTTTATTAATCACAGATAACTGGAATATATTATCTAATGAGACAGATCTCGTCAGTTTTTGCAAGAAACATGCAGAAACGTGGAGGATATCTACAAATATGTCTGCTGCCATTGTCCTGGACAGCACTGACGCAGCTGTAGATTTCATTGCTGGCTTAGCCAATAAGTCGACAAGGTTAAAATATAACGAAATGTGCAATGGAGAAAGTACAAAAAAGCAATACGAAACTGTAGATGTTCTAGTCACAGGATCTTTATATCTAGTTGGAAACATTCTTTCTATTCTTGATCCATCTTTGAATGATAAATAAAGAAAAGTGCTTTTCTTATCGTTGATTGTATTTATTAGTAAAATGTGTATATATAGTTTTTTTTATACTGATGTGATGTTACTATTATTATTATTGCATACGAATATCATACGATGCAATGCATAGTAATTTTGAAAAGGACGATTGTACATAGCTTGTACAGATATTGCGAGCGAATAGAACCAATTTTCGATTTTAAAAACTAATTACTCGAATAAGGACAATCTAAATTAAATATAAAAAATATATATACAGCATACAGGTCCAGTAAAGTAAAAGTAAGATAATAAAACCCCTTTTAAAGGATTTGGTTACAAATTAAAGCTATGGGTTATTGTTTGTCAAGTTTCATTCGTGATCCGAAAATGAAGGTGGTGCAAAATTAGTTATAGAGCCAGCGTCTGAAGCGGCCTATAAAAATTTTAGTAAAAATAATCAGTTAACAAACATTTTTCAATTATAAGTAAATTTTTATGCCTACATTTTGAATGGGAAAATCCAGGGAATGTTCAGAAGCATACCCAGCTTGATCCTCGTCTTCATAAGAGTCATCTAAAATATAAAATACAAATTATTAAGTTCCTCCCTCAAAATAGCTAAAATAGTAAATAGCATTACCATCGTCTGAATTGACACCGTAATTACTTCTCACTTTACAGACCATTTGAGCTAAATCTGTAAAGTTATAGTTGCCACTAAATGATTGATGTTCTGGTCTTTTTTTCGGAACCATTGCTACTTGTTGAAGATACTGGGTCTGAGATCCAAAAGCTGCCATCGGGAGCATTGCTCCACCCATTTTCAGACCTTGAAAGAAAGTGGTCCCATGTTGATAACCAACATCCTGAAATAAAGAAAAAGATTCAATATTGGTTGACAAATGAGTGACATTTTAATGACAGTTATACTTTTATCTCATCAAAACTTCCAAATTGTAGAGTTTTGTATCGATCTATTGGAGGGCGAATATATGTACAGTAATCACTGTTCCTGGTCTCTTCAAGTTGACGAACACAAGACACGTATGCAAGTCTTGACTGAATATCTGGAAGACTTGGAACTTTCACTGGAGTGGTCCTAAATGGAGCTGTCCATCGTTGCCACAAAAGCCACCACCCAGATAAAGAGTCCCCATAATTAGTAAAATCTGTTTCATCTTGTGATCCCACATCCACTGCCAAAATGTAGCGTGCTCCTTGACCTCGCATTACGTCCGCTTGTCATTGAAAATATACAATAATAATGCATATTAGAACATGGTTTTTGACCTTGTAAAATATAGTACAGTGACACATTTTCTGATGAATTGGTTCGGTTTAAGATGAATAGGGAAAAAAATGATAAGTCTGTTAACCTCCAAGGTAATCGGAATAAATCCCGTCGACCAGCAAGTGCCCATCAACTGGATCAACTAAAGGTGGAAGGGCCGGAACGTAAGTCATAGAACCTCTTACATATAAATATAAGGGACCTATAACATAAATATTTTGGTTGAACATGAACATCACCTCTTATCAATTCAAATTACGACAATTTTCTAATGGTAATAATTGGAATGCTAAATATGCGCAACATTGCGGGTTTGTTTCAGGAAGACTTGATAAAGCCATAAGCTCCCCGAAACTAATAATAATTATTATTAAGTTGTGAAACAACTTAATGCATTTGCACGAGCCGTGTGTCTGTCTGTCTGTGTGTCTCACGATAACTTTCGAACGCTTTG
>JAQIXN010000148.1:0-61198 GCA_034698145.1 Proisotoma minuta
GTGGGGGGTGGGGGTTGTTTTATGATGTTTAACCCCACTTTTGGAAAATGCCCATGCGTTGGCATTGGCAGTTTGTGCCCCAGAGATTGCATCGACAGGCACCTCCGGAGCAGCAATCATCCTTTCGGTGGTCACAACGTCCACCCCTTCGGATGCATGACCGTCTATAAAGATAGATCACAGAAGAGCGTCTAAACAAATAATTAAAACTCGTAAATCTTTCGCCCGCTTCCCAGCCACAAAAGGCAATAGCAGCAAAAGCAAAGCAAGGCAAGGCAATAATTAACCATATCTATTGTCCCGAGGACAAAGAACAAATCAAAAGTATGCGACTGACGCAAACAAAGAGATAAGGAGCTCAGGGCTCATTTAAAATAATGGGCAGGAAAACAATGACAGTGATTGTGTTGTCTTTCGACATAATCTTCATTCAACTTTGGAAGGAGAAAGTAAGTACAACAGTTGGGAAAAGTTTTGATATTATTCATCCGCCTTTCTTTCAACAACAGTTTTAATTAAATGGTTTGATTTGAAGTTTATCGATCTAAATGTAAATGTCAAAGGGAGACACTTTTAATAATTCATAACCCTCCTCTGTATATACATACATTCTCTGAATAAATCCCTATGTAAACTTATTTTGCATACTCCTTTAGCTCTGTCACAAGAAATTAATTCTGGGGAAATGTCATCCAACCTGAGCTCGGGGTCTGTGGGGAATTAAAATAAAATTAATCAAGATGAGAACTTTCTCCGCCTTTCTAGATATTGGATTTATTTTCCCCTAAGCCGGTCATCTCAAGGTGAAGTGGGGAACATAAGTATAATGGAGAAAGTCCCCACGTGACTAGCTTGTTGATTCTTTTCTTAATTAAAAGATGAGGTGATGGACGTGGAGAAAGTATTACTTATCTTTCTCCCTTTGCCCCCAACCACATAAAAATCGTAATTGGGCCATTTTATGAGTCCTTAAACCTCAGCGATTTCCATAATCTCTCTCCCCTTTCAGATGGATGCACTTAAATTGCTTCTCTCATTAGCTACTTTGGCCAATTTATTAGAAAATGCCAAAACTCATTACTGCCACTGGCAGAGTAATTGAGTTTCCTTCTTAATAGCTCTGATTATTTCACACCTCGAGATGAGATCCCTTCTCTCTGGAGTCCTTTGAGTGGCCACATGTCGTATAATATTTTGGGGAGTTGTGCAACGCCCACGCAAAGCACAGACGGCATACATAAATATTTCCCCTCCACTAAATAAATAACAAAGCAAACTGCGACATGCCGAAGAGCATGTTATTTTATACCAGTGGAATGTGGCCTGGGTTTAAATTAACTTTCACTCTCTTTCTCTTTGAAACACAATCTAAAATGCGGAAATGAAAGCTAAAAAATACAATTTTGTGGGTGATGGCAAAATTAATCCAACTCATGACTTGACGCCCTGAGTTATAAAATTGAAGGAGATTTGTCCTGTTGACCTTTTCAGGAGATTTATGAAGGAAGGAATCAAAGGATTTGTCCACTAATCCATAAAGTAGAATATTTTGAGGAAAACTTTCTTCTCCTCCCAAATCCAATTTGAAACAAGTTGTTGTGGGGAGCGGAAGAAAGAAAGAAAGCTGATCCCCAAACGGAAATAAGTGATGCTGAATATTTTAGCAAATCCATAAAAAGTCTCTTATATTCATAGGTCCAAATTAGGCATGAAAACAAAGGTAATCCTAAACAGGAGCTTCTTATGTGAGACTTTGATCTTTTCAAAGCACACTCCCACTTGCCGTTGCTGTCGGCAGGGATGAAAGGGCGGAAGCCGTTGACAAGCCATGAAAAGAAATATAAATAAAAAAGTAATCCCTGTTGAAAAGGTGGGATTAAATGGAGGCAGTGGCGATTGATTGAGTGAGTGTGAGATAAAACAAAGGCTCAATTAAGCTGACAACTTGTTTGCGACTTAATTTCACTTGTTGACTGCTCCCAATCAGCGTAATTGGGGGTAATACCAATAATTGTGGCTGTCATTGGAATTTATAAATAGCCAATTGGTCTGTCTTTTATGTGGGAGAAGGTATGGGTAGTAAGTATAAGGGCTGTGGGTGAAATTAGCCTCACCATCGATCCATCTCACCAACATAAGAGAAAAGAAAAGAAAGAAGAGACAACCACACCCAACTTATATATTGGCAAGCTGAAGGAAATGTAAAGTTATTCATTGAGACTTTCTTTTGAACTGATTTATGAGGCTTTCCACGTAGCGAATTATCATGTAAGATAACGAATGTGGACTACCAAATAAAAGAAAGCCCTCCAGCCACAAGTCTGACATGTTGAAAAATAACATTCCGCATTTGGAAAGTGGAACATGAGGAACTCATCATGCGTGACTTGGGCAAAAGGAAAGTAAATTGACAACCGCATTTTCCATAACTTGTTATTGTTAGTTATGTCAGTGGCAGTGTGATTGGACTGTCAAACTCTGTCGATAAGAGCAGGGGATGAGAAGGTGACAGTCTCTGACGTTCCTTGCCATTTGACGTCACTCCGACAGACATAATTTAACTAAATTCATTCTGAGACAACTTTCTCCGGGGCGAAATGAGTCAGCCCTTGTCCCTCTTTTGAGATGATTTATTGGGCTATTTACTTGCTTACTCTCTACTTTTATTTATGCCAACAACAGAAAGCAAATGAATTGGCTTCTTATGTATAATGGCTTCTAATAAATGTAATCAACTTTCACTTCAAAGGCTCTCCAGCAAACAAACTACTTACTCAAAGAACAAGTCCAATTTATTTCAAGAGAGTGAAAAAATAAAACGCAGGATTTCATTTGAGAATTTCATATAGAAGAAGAAGGCTAACTGGCTGGGCCCCGGGGTGTCAATGGGAAGCTGCTGGATGCTAATTAGCTAATAAACTTTGCCCTCCAGTAATTTAAAATTGTTGTTGCAACAGTTTACTTTACTTAGTCAATCGGAATTTGCTTACAACATTCCTTCCTTCCTTGCTCCTGTATTTGCCAAGAGGGGGATAAAAAATGGCGTTGGTGGGGTCAGTTGGCTGAAATGGGAGCATCTGGTTTTGATGATGATGTGATTGGGAAGTATGACGCAGAGGGGAAATTGCTTATTCCAAGCCAAACTTTCTCCCTCGGACTTGTTCCCTTATGAAGAGGAAGAAGAAGAAGGGATTTATAAAGAAAGAAAATCTGAGGCATTAAGTAAATGTCCAGATTGAGAAATATATGCAACAGAATTTGTCGCATTTGCTTCTTTTTCCCTGTCGCAAAGCCAGGCTTTGAGAGCAGACATAATTAATTTAGATTCTCATTTGGACACACCTGCCCACAAAAACACACAACAACTTTCCCATAGAAAATTCTATTTAAAAGTACGACATGAAAGCGTTTTGAGTGGCAGGCTGTTATTGTTTTAATAATTTATGCTAAACGCCATTAATCTATTTCTCTGGCTTTCCCTCTAAATATTTAATGGATGGGGATAAATATAAGAATGCGATACGTAAGTAAGTACGTCGCAGGGCCTTTATATAATGACCTCGTACATATGAATTTTACCTCGGGCCTCTGACGCATCCAAATCCAGCCACGGGACAAAATACATAAGCGTTTATCTATTGATAGCAACCTGTTAGCCCAACCACCCAACGTATAGTTATAATTGATGTGAGGTTTTGAGTGTGGGGCTGTCACTCAATGCCAGGAAATAAATAAATGTTGGCAATCAACACCTTTGCAAGTGATAGCTTTTAGCTGGAGGAGGAAAGTGTAATTAGCAGCACAGTTTCCCTTCCAAGCCCAGCCAGTGGATAATTTGATCAATTATGAGATTAATGGAATATGCAGAGTGCACTCTAAATGAAAGGGCACAAAACAGCTCTCAAAAGAAGAAAGTGTTGATGTGAGATGAATTTATTTTCTTGTCCTTTCCTTTGTGGATTAAAGGAGAAGAAGATGAAAGGAATGAAATAGTAAAAGGGAATTAAAGTGGGGAAAGGTCAAAGTGGATCATTTTAATTTGCTCGGTCAGCTTCACTCCTTTCCCAAATAAAATATAAAAAGGAAACAAGGGGAAAGTGGACTCTGGGGCCACATAAAACAAGCAAACCAACCACAAAAGTTGGAGAACACTGATGAGTTATGATTATATGTAAAATGAAACTTTCCCTTTGCGTGGGTGCGGCTCACTTTTTGTCACACTTTTTGGGATGAAAGCGGGGAGTGCGGCGGAGGCAAAGAAAGCTATTTGTGTCCCATCCACTTACTTGTTCATACTGAGATAGGGGTCGAGGGAAAGTTCGGGGCCCCCGTCAACCTCGGAAGGACTCCCCCCCTCCAACGGGAAGTCTGAAATAGAAATACATAGAATGATGTTATGGAATTCATTTAATTGAAGAGTGGAATTTCTAATTTCAAATTTATCGCTAAGCCCCAACCATTAGCTGGTTAATTAAGTCTGGGCACTGAGCCCTTCATGAGATGAGACCATAAATAAGTGTTTTTGAAGAGAGCTAATCCATCTCCAGCCTTGCTCTTGTTTTATTCATCCCCACAGCCCAGAGATTGATGAGGACAAAGGAAGTGGGGCTTTTTTAGCCAGGATTACAAATAATAACTGCCTTGGAATTGTTATTATTCCCCTTCATATTAAAGTTTGGGGATTAATCTTTGTGTGGGCGACAAGAGATAACTATATATATACAAAAGTAGAACTACTCTACTACCCGTCTCAAGTTCCCAAGCCTCTTGAGAAAAGTGAGACAAAATTCCAGATCATGTCGCGTATTGTGGAGATGGCCATTTCTGACACTTTTCCTCTTTTCTTCATCTTTTTTTAACTTTTCATAATATCCGGCGGTAATTGGGCCCTAGGTATTTCTCATTTCCTAGTTGAACTACATATTTGGAAATTCATTTCCTCTAAAATGACAAACTCATTCCCTGACTCCGCAGAACTAAGGGTGAAATATTCATGTGAAATTAATACTCCACACAATGCCAAAAAAAGCCACACGCATTCAATTAAAAAGAAACAAGATTAATTTGACTTGTTAATGAGGATTTTCATAAGTGGCAAAACTTTCACTTAAATTCCAACATATTTCCATAAATTTTATTAAAATGAAATTCGACAAAAGATTTTGCCCCGGCTCAAAGCGTTTTATGCCAAAGTGAATGTGTGCAAATATTTAAAGGAGAAAGTAAAGGAGTGAAAAAGTCTCGAGAGAGATTTTTTTGTATCTGCTTTAAATGTTCACTAGAGTCAGTTCTATTTAACTTTGAGTTGAAATAACTTTTCACACTTTTCATTCTCTGGGTAAAAATGGAAATGGTGGTGAAAGTTTTATTTGTTTCCTCTCCTCACGTATAAAATGTCTAAAATAAAATTTAGACAAGGGAAAAAAGAGAAGAGAGAAGAAGAGAATTTTGGGGTGAAATGTTATTTTCCCTTGAGATTCCATTCTATCCATCAACTGGTCTCTTTTTAATTGCTCTTTTCGCCATGCAAACTTTAAAAGCTCGGTCTTTTATTTACATAGAGCAAGTCAACTGTTGGTCAAACAAAACAAACTTTGCCCTTTTGGCCTTTTGCCTGTTTGCATTACGTTAGTTATTTAGTCGGTTATAATTGGGAGTGTTGTTTGACGTGATTAACTAAGTGGTCTCTTACCTTCAGAAGCATATCCATCGTAGAGGGGGTTATATGGGGGGATGGAGAGAATTGAGACGACATGGACCATCATGACGATGGCCACCAATGACAGGGTGTGAACATTCATTTCCAGACCGGTGGGGGATAGTTTGGCCTAACTATAGTAGTCAACTGTTCCCTTGTCTAAAGTTCCCCAAGCCTTTTGAAAACTATGAAAGTGAGATGAGACAAAGAATTCGGGGAAGATGCGTCTTTGTTGCTGGTTGCAAGCGGACTGAGTTCCCCAATTCCAGTTCCACGCCATAAAACTTTACTTTCTCCAGTTCTCTTTAATGGTTTGAAGGGAGAGAAAGCAAAGGAAAGGCCATATGGGCAAAGCAACCCCATCAAATCGATCCCCAACTTTCTCTCCATATGAATGAAGGCATACTTTGAGACTTGGTGGTTACATGGGGCCTTATCGGTACTTGTGTCCAAGTCCCCAGTTGTGGCCCACAACTGAGGATTTCTCACTTTGGAGTGGCTCCACCAAAATGGAAACGCTCCTTCCAACTTTGGAAACAGTTGGACGCTTGGAGGCTAGATGGAAAGATTCGTAGCAAAAGCTTTATTTCGCAGCAATTCCTTGGCATTCCAAAATGATTACATGATGATACACAAAGTATTATAGGTAGCTCTCTTTTTGTACTACTATTATAATTTCTTTAAAACCCAACAGCAGTCGAATGAATTAGTCAAATTAGGCCTCCACATGTGGAGTAAGGGCAGACAGAGCTCGGCGAACGAACTGTTTTTTTTAAGCAACAGTTTTCCTCATTATACGATCAGTATAGAAAAGAGAAAGCTGTCGGCATTTGCAGGATTTGAGATTTTTGAGATTCTCTAAAAAATGCCATGCTTTTTCCAGTTTTTTAAATATATTTTTAGATACTGCTAATTTGATGCAATGAACTAGATAAGGCCGAGTCGAGCTAGGTAAATTTCTATATGAATAGAATATATAATTTATTTAAGTGAGATTTACTTTGTATGGCACTGCTTTGCTTTGCTCTGTTGGCAGAAATGATTTACATGATAATTAAGCATAATCTGATCTGCTGAGCTCAACTACACTAAACGTAGCATTGAATTGCATTCATTGTATGTTGAAAATCGTCATTTGAATGATTTCTCGAAGCTATTATTGCATTTGGAGTGATAATAGCTCACTGCCTCATATCCTCAGCTTATGGACAACTAAAGACCAACAATTCCAAGCTGTGCTCAAACTCTTTCTCCCGATCTGGCAGGGACATGGAAATTATTTGCTTTGAGGGGAAAACTTGTCCAAAACTACAAATCCATGGGACAGCAGTCAACAGCTACACTCTCAATCTGAGCACTGATAAGCTCCCATCCAGCATAAATTTGTAAACAAATGATAAGGACATGTATGTGTGATTAAATTATGATGACGCATCACTTTAACTGGGGCTAATGGACGATATCCAAATTGGACAACATTTTATATATTTTTCCCCCATATTTTAGAACAATGTTATTTATGAATTTATTCGTTTTGGGTATTTAATATGGTTGGATTATCCAACTTGGATAGCTCAACCATAATAAGGTTCCATGTTGAATGTTTCTTTCATATTGATCGTATTTTAAATGTTTGTTGCTTGTTAGCTATCATATTTAGGATTCTTTTGGTAGGTATTAAGATGGGGTATAATAATTTGGACTAAATGTTAATTTCCCATAAATTGTAGTGCTTCTAATTAGTGAGAAGTAGTTTGGGTATTTTTGGTGTTGGTTTTGTTGCGGAGGTCCCCTCATAGTGGTTAGTGGTAGTGGTGTAGTGTGAGACTGGGGCGGTGGTTGGATTGGCGCAGTTGAGTACGAGCAGCAGAAGGGAATAAGAGTCAAGCTGGAGCAGTAGAAGGAAAATTACACCCACTCTTCAAATATGGATAATCAGTCACCAATTTACGGACCTTTCTTCGGCGTCATGGGCGCGGCTTCTGCTATGATATTCTCTGGTAAGTGAACATCAAACTTTCCCCATAAACTTAGTATGACTCATCCAGATATAAAAACGTCATTTCTTTACTTTACCCTTAACCTTTAATCTCTAGCCCTTGGTGCAGCATATGGAACTGCCAAGTCAGGGACGGGTATCGCGGCCATGTCCGTCATGAGACCAGAACTCATCATGAAATCTATCATTCCAGTCGTTATGGCAGGTATCATTGCCATCTACGGCCTCGTGGTGGCCGTCCTCATAGCCGGCGCACTCAAACCCCCAGGTCCTGGGGGATACACTGCATTCCAGTAAGTCAACAATTAATTATATTATGTGATAATTATAACGATGGCTTGGCTAATGATTATTTTGTCTATTTAAAGGGGGTTTTTGCATTTGGGGGCTGGATTGGCTGTTGGACTTAGTGGGCTGGCTGCTGGATTTGCGATCGGAATCGTTGGAGACGCCGGCGTTCGTGGAACTGCCCAACAACCACGACTCTTTGTTGGAATGATTCTGATTCTCATCTTTGCGGAAGTCTTGGGTCTCTACGGTCTTATTGTGGCAATTTACTTGTACACTAAAGTCTAATTCTCAGTAATATACAACATATAAAACACCGTTTGTCCTAAAGTAATTGTAGTAGTAGTAGATTAGTAGTAAATTGTGTTAAAAAAAATCATGTCATGTAAAGTTGTTATTATTACATTACATTGATCATCATACGCCCTCTCAAATCAGGCTCACCAGTTGCATTTTTTCACTTGATAATATATTTGATTTGGGGGACCCTTTGGCCAAGGCTCCGTGGATGGAGGTGATGTGTGATGGAGAAGGATGAATAAGTGCCTCCTCCATACCCTGCCACTATTGAACGCCACAACCACAGAACCCAACCAAAGAAAAACCCAAAGTGAGTACAACACAGGACGGAGCACAAAACTCAACACCACGTCCACTACCTAAAACACCACCCTGTCCACCATCCCCAAACTGACAAAAAGGTCGAAATTGACCAATACCTCTCTTCTAATTAGTCCTACTAGCTTAATTAGTTTCTGCGACATAAAAAGGAAGCCTATTAACCAAGTGAAATTTTGTTTCTTTTAATTTTAATTTCTGGAAATATTCAGAAATACCACCAAATACCATTTTGTTTAATGATATTCGATTAATACTGATAATCGCTGCAGATTAGGAAGAATGGGAAATTAGTTTGGACATAAATTTGGATGAGGCCTCTGGTTTTTGGCTGGCTGGGAAGGAATAGGGGAGATTTTAGTGTTCCGTTTGTGGGCTTTGCTAGTAAGAGAGAGAAGAGGAGGAGCGTTTGTGTACAAGTTCCATCATCGTTGCATTTCGTCGTTCGTTCAGTGTTCTCCCCACAATAATAATAACACAAGACATTATCATTAACAATTAAAGCCCCCCACAACCAGCTGCCCTCACAGGACCCCAAAATTAACCCCAAAATAAAGTCAAAATGTGATAAGCTGATCTCATACCTTAAACCAACCACCAAAAAACTAACAAAAAAGTAAGAACAAAATTAAAAACAAATAAATTGTTCTCAACACTTAATCAACAACTCTTTAAAAAACGTGCTCTTATGTTCTCAAACAATTAAATTATTAAATAGCAGTTTATATTTGTTAATTTGTCCCAAATTTAGACGTTTCTTATTTTAAATTCCATTGTCCCTGTGATAATTTGTTTAGTTCTTTTTTACATTCTTTTTTGGAATGTGATAAAAAAATATTGTTGTTGCATTTAATTGGAATGTCTTGGTAGTTGGTGAGTAATTTTACAACTTGTTTTTGTTCGTAGGACAATGAATGATGTCTCTTGATCGTGACCCTGACCCTGGTCCTGGTGATGAGTGACATCGCGGCGCCGCCTAAAAATCAAGCGGTCCTGGACCGACTAAGAAAACGACTTGAGACATATAGAAAACATCATGACGAAGCTGCCCCCAGATACGAACAAACTGTTAATGGCGTCAACGAAGAACAAAAGCAACAAACTGCCATATTACAACAGAGATTTGTCGAGTCCAAGTCGAAAAACAAGCAAAAGAAAGGGGACAAGAAATCACAACAACAACAACAGGACTCTAGCCTTAATGTAATTTCATAATCAACATTATCATTTAGAACATTTAGTTAGTTGGTTTTTTACAAAAAGAAAATCAATTAAGAAGACTCTCTATACTTAGATTGTTTACGTGCGTAGTCCATGCCGAGTTTTAAGTTACGTCATTAGACGTTGTTTTTTCACTTCTTTTAGGTCTCAAGTTTCATTGTAGACAAAATAATCTAAAATTAGTCATATCTCTGTAGCCTCAATAGTTATATAGTTAATGGCAATTTGTTTAATTTATTGGATATCTGATTTATTTTCTTTTGCAGAATGCAAAGACATCTCATAAAAGGACAACGGATGGAGAACACTGCGCCACCTCCGGAGACGGTTACGAGCCCCCCACTAAAAAGCTTCCCAACTCATCTTCAGGATCCCCTTACCACAACCACACCCATCACTCGTCCACCTCCCCTAATAAATCTCGCTCTAATAATTCCAAGTTGAAATTCCTTCCACCGGAAGCAAGAGTTAAAAACGGCCTACAACAACCCCCACAACAACAACAACAACCTTCACAAATGTCAAATAACAATTCCAATAATCTCATGTCCCCAATGTCGCAACATAATCCAGGGTTGTCCCAGTCTCTACACCACGATCAATTTAAACAAGAATCCGGTTACGTAGATTTAGACGCCTGTGCCGCAGCCCTAGAAAAAGACGCCCCTGATAGCATAATAAATTCGGACACGCTAAACGACCTAATTTCTGAAATATCAGAGTTTTCATCCACAGATTTTATGAAAGATTTTGATTTTGGGGATGATGAACTGGATAAAAGTGATAACGCAGCCAACAACTCGTTGATTATTGTGGGGAATTTAAGTTCGAATAGTACAAACTCGCACGAGCATCCCCCAACCGCTTACCCCGTGACCCCTATAACCCCTACAAATCTGAACTCCCCCCTCCACTCCAACCACGGCGCAGGGGGATCACACCCCCAGATGAAGATGGAGGGTGGCGACATGGGCCATATGGGCAGTTTGCTCGGACATGGACCTAGTCCAGCACCAGCCACAACTGCATCACCCCTCGCATCCCAACTAACAAATACTGGAGGGACGCCACCATATATCTTTGATGGCAGCAGTGGTTCCCCTGCAAATGCAGGCGGCTCTTCGTCATCTAAAAGGGGCTATAATTCTCCGAACACGACCAACTCTTCAATGTCCATCGACTCCCCTGCAGCACAAACGTTGAAACAAATGGCTGAACAACATCAACACAAAGCCCAACAAATGGCAGGCCCTTCAGGGCCAGGGGGAAATTCCTTCAAAAATTCCGCGTCTCCTGCCCGATCTCCATTTAATGATTATGCAGGAGGTCATGGGGGTCAACAGCAGCAACAGTTTCCCCCTTCTTCTTCATCAGCTTCCACAGAGTTCATGGGTGCTAGTTCAAATGTGAATTCATCTGCCTCCGGACAGTTTCCGCCGAGACCTCCTCCAATTGGGGTGAGTCCTGAGCTGAATGTAAAACAAGAAGTGTACAGTCCAACAACGCAGACAAGTTTCTCTCCTGGCTTTGGTCTGGAGGGAGGAGGCGGCGGAGGAAATAAGAGGCCAAATCATAATGGAGGAAGAATGGGACAAGTTCTCTCACCCGTCAACAAGTCTTTCAATCAAGGGCTGGGGGCTGAATCATCCCTTTTAGCTGGACAATCGTTTATGACCAGACCGCCACCCAACTCTTCTAATAATCCCTCCAACTATCCATCCTTTCCTAACCAAGGTCAACAGATCCCAAACACACCTCCTAACCAACAACAGGTACTTGTTTGTTTATTTCATTTATAAGCATTATTAATATTATTATTACTATAACTATAAAACTATAATTATTATTTGATTATTTAATAGATTGGGGGAAGGGGATCTCCGAGTGTCCCAATGGATGTGAAAGCCAGATTGGGGCAACAACAACAACAATCTCAACAAGGCCAGTACTATTATCAAAACAACAATCCAGGAATGGACCCATCCCAATCCCAATTTAATCCTTTGGGAGGAGGACCAGGAGGGGGCGTCGGAATGCAAACGAATGGACCACAGACCATAAATTTTACACAGCAACATCTACGAATTGGGGGACCAAGTAATGTTAACATGGCTCCAAGAATGAACGTTCCACCAGTTATGAATCGAATGGCAGGACCTGGACCTTTGCCACCACGAGGTCAAATTCCACCCCAGCAGCAAAATCCATCACAACAACAACATCAACAGCAACTTATGATGAGGCAGCAGCAACAACAGCATCAGCATATGAATCAACAGCAACAAATGCAACCTGGGATGATGAATAGATTTCCAGGTAAGTAAATTATTATATTTTTTAAGAAAATATTTACTTTTTGCATATAATTATAATGTTATATTGATGGTATGTACTAATTTCCATTTCAATGATTTTCAAGGACCAGGTCCAAATGGTCCCCGTGGTCAGAATATGCAGCAACAACAGCAGCAAATGATAAATTCTAACCAACAAATGCAACGACCCATGAACCCTCAACTTCAGCAACAAATGTACGCAAATGGAGGTCAACAGCAACTAATGGGTCCTGGGGGACAATTAATGGGACAAGGAATGCAACAGCAACATATGCGACAAAATATGCAGCAGTCTTATAGCAATGGCAATCATAACATGATGGGAGGTCCACCTCAACAGCAGCAAGGGAACATGCAAATGGGGGGTAGAGGAGGAGGGGGTGATTGGGGAGGTAACATGGATCCAAATATTCCAAATCCCAGGCAACAACAACAATTTCCCCCAAATATGGGAAGACAAGGTGCTCCAAGACCAAACATGCAAATGGCATCCTATCACTCGGGTTAGTTTTAATTATTATTATTATGGTTTTTTTGGATGAATTAAAAGTTAAACCAACTTATTTTAATACAACAGGAATGCAACAACAAATGCAATCCCAACAGCCTGGGATGATGCCCAATTCGTATAACCAACAGGGTGGGGGAATGTTGCCTCAACAAATGGGTTCTTATCCACCCCAACAACAAATGCAACAGATAAGTGGCTTTAATCAACAGAATAATAATATGAAGGCTCAGTCTTCATATCCCAACTCATCCCAACAACAATTTATGAAACCTCCTAATAATGGAACCGGTGGTGGGCTAATGTGTCCACAACAACCACACCCACAACAACAGCAGCAGCAACAAATGTTTTCTAATCAGGGGATGAATAATAAGGGTATGGTTGGTGGTGGTGGGATGGGGAATGATATAAATATCGACCAGATGCTGAACAACATGGGGGAAGATCCATCAGGGTATGGTTCTGGAGGCGAAGACTTGTTCCATTCCTTAGATTCTAATTCCACGTATCACTTGTCCAGTATATTAGACAATTTATAACCTTAACTGTCGCCGGTTAGAATAGTTGTTTATTTTTTGGAATCGAAATTATTTATGTACCAAGTTCCCTAATAGCAACCAACTCGCACTGCCATGCCACCAGCATCATGCAGCCAGGCAGAACTCTTAATAATAATTACCAAGACAACTTCACAAAGTAATAATAATCTCACCCGACCAGAGACTTTCTTTCCAACGAACTACTTATAATACTTAATACTACTTTGCTAGAATCCTAGCACCAACAAATAACTTACACAGTGCATTTACTAGTTATAGATAGATAGTGCAATCAATACCTCAGACACCTTAATACGCAGCAATACTTGAAAAAAGATTCAAACAAAACTATGCACATTTGTCAATAATTGATTGAAGTGTAGGACTAATAATCTCGCTTCTGCTTCCTTAAAAATATTTCCTCTCATTTCTGAGATATTTTGCTATGCAATTATATATAAATAGTACTGATCGATCATCTATGCAATGCACGGTTAACAATAATTATTAGCTACGGAAAAAGACAATTAAATAGAAGACTTGTTCATTTTTGGCACTACTTATTAATTAGCTCTACTTTTACGAAGTGGTAGTTAGAATTTTGTACTAAACAATTGAACGAAAGAGAAACATTCCATTTTGACCCAGCAACTACATAAAAACCCCAAACTCCGTTTACTACAGAGAACCAAAATAATATATATGAAATAATATTAATAATATTATATACGCCATAAGCCAATCATTTTGTAAAGGAGTTAGAGGTAAACTGAAGAAGACTAATTAAGTCAGGTCAATCATATAAGTAGACTGTAAGATATTTCTTAAAAAAAACCTTGTACTTACTCAAAAATGGTACTTGCTCCTTTGCACTTATAAAACTACGAACCGCACATTTAATACCATTTATCAAAATCATGCGTGTGCTGTCTTTAATAATGTCTCTCTAAATTACTCATTCTACAATTAATATTTCCCCCAAACAACATCAACAACAAAAGCTCTCTTTTTGCAACCCACTCGAATTTATATTCTGTTTGAAACTGTTGACATTTTTTGTGGTATTAAACTGCGGCGTCGGACGGTCTTTGTTTGTTTTACAAAATCCATAATACTACCTGAACCGAAACCTTGATATTACGCAACTCTTTTTATCTACAATTTTACCTTTTTGACATTTACAATTACTGAGTTAATCATGCATCGCCTGGTTTGTGTTTCTAGTCTATTTTATTTTATTATTATTATTATTATTTATAGTATAGCTGTAATTATGTAATAAAAATCTCACAAAACAAAGCAACTAACTTATACATATTTAAATACCAGCAGCAGAAGCAGCCCTTGTGTACATAATTTTAGGTTTAAATGATTTTATATTTTGTAATATTATACCATTTTATGACCCATTAGTTATGTATATTTTATTATTTTATATAATTAGCAGAGCGAGGGGTTAAATTAAATCAAATCCAAGAGACTCATTGCCAAAAACATGTGTAATCTCCAACATTATACTTAATTAGTTTTAGTTGTGACGAAAAGAAAATGAGACATTAAATATGTATTTATCCGAGCATTTTATACTCGTTCGATTTATTATTCACTTTTTAAGGCACTAATTTAAAGGCACAAGGATTATTTTGCGGCACAATGCAAGGCAAAAAAACTAGAATTTCGGCATGGAATTTGAGCAACAAATTGAACTTATTTTTTGTCTTTTTTGCCATCTTCTTCTTCTTCCTCCTCTTCTTCATCAGATTCCTCTTCTACATAAAATCCAATAAATTATTTTAGTATATGGTTTAAAAAACAACACTTGAAAAATAATCAATTACCACTATCCTCTTCTTCATAGTCCTCATCATCCTCATCATCATCGTAATCTCCTCCTCCCACTGCAGTTCCCCCTCCATAGCTATAGCCACTGGCCCCGTAACTGTAATCACCGTCCTCATCCTCCTCATCATCGTTACCCTGTTGCCTCCCGAATTTGTGGGATCGAGCTGGAAATGTAAAACAATGTCAATTTAACCCAACTCATACTTTCTCTATTTAAAGTTAAAGTTACTCACTGGACATGCTAAGATCTTTGGTGATGTTAGTATCAAAATTGCACTTGGGACACGGGATGGGCTTATTTTTTTCATACTTGAATCCTTTGCGTTTCACATGGTCATCGCAATAGCAAACCTTGCACCGAAGACAGGAATATTGACCTAGTTTATTGCAAGATTGACACTTGTAGTTTTCAGCCTCGAGGACTTGACATGAAGCCTGATGCTCAAACTGATCATCTTCGCAGAGGAAAGAGGTGCAAAAGGAACATTTGAATATTCGACCTCCGTGTTCCCAAACACCACGCTGACACTCGACACATACGGCCTCTTGAAGTGGACACGTACAGGCGTGAGAGGAGACACATTTACGACCGTGACAAACCCACGCTTCACAATAATCACATATTGCGCCCTGAAATTAGAATTACCATTAGACAACAACCTTAACTATTATTCGATACGTGTGAATTTCTTAAAATGCATACTTACCACCATTCCTAACCCAGTGGTAAAGACACCGACATGTTTAATGACACAATCCCCTGTTTTCAACATGCATTTGACCTTTCCACAATGAGCACATTGAGGAAGCCTTTGGACAGCTTGACAAAAATAACAGAACGCTCGATTCTTCTGCGTCTTTTTACACCGATCGCATTCCATAAGGGCGTTGCAGGCTTGGTCAACAATTGACCGATGTTCCCTCGCCTCTCGGATGTTCTTTTGACGAACCTTCTGCTTGTCCGCCTTCTTCCTCTGTCCCGTCTTCTTCTTGGGCATTTTTCAGAAGGACGTGGTCACTGACCACTGAGCAATACCTGCTCTATCCTGTCACTTTCCCGGCTACCAAAAATCTCAACCAAACTTTGTCATGAACGAAGCAACTTGTTTCATGGAACTCATTGGAATTCATGTTCTAAAGTAAATTCAGAACATCTAGTGACGCTTTTTCAGGGAACGGAGTGGGATGGACATGGACATGGAGTATGGGGTCCTTTTGGTCCATTGATAAGCGTCTTTGGTGTTTTACATTGGTTTGGTGTTGGGATTGCTTGGGGCTACGAAGATGAGATTTTCTTTCGAGGCATCCTCTAATAATGTTTTAATTTCGTAGCACCACCAACATAACAGTTTATACGTAGCCACACTGCATTACTTTACAGCCCTTGGCAGAGGCTAAAGCTGCAGTCAAAAATTCCAACGTTTTACACCGCAACGGGAAAGACCCGGAAACCAAATCCCGTACTTTGTTATCCGAAACCAGAGTCATGAAAAGTTTGACAGTTGGGGACATGAGAGTAGACAGTGTCTTGGTGACGTTGACAATTTGTGACAGTTATTTGCTCCACAGCAGTGAAAGTTTTTAGAGAAATAGAGTTCGTGACGACAATTAAAATTGCAAGGCTAATATGCAGTTTGCATATTTTTAATTTAATTACCTTAAAAGCTCTAAAACTGCATTGAAAAGTTTATGACTACCAATTAATTTATTGAAATTCAGCAACAACTTTGCATGAACAGTTTTGGGACCCATAATAATAAAAATAACTACTATAAGCTAACTAAATTGATGGTTAGAGTTGGATTATGGGCATTTTAGCATTTTTAGCTCCTCCATCGTCCCAACAAACTTCCGTTCCATGTCTCATTCGGTCTGTTGGGAATAATCAGGAGGAGAGGAGTGATAAGCCAGCCCTTTAAACTGCGGATGGTGATTTTGATGGGTCACGGCCGACAAGTGCAGTGGAAGTGATAACATTTTATCACTTTTGTATTTGATCAATTGATCCAGAAAATGTTAGAGAAGGGAGAGGAAGACTTGCATAATAAATATTGCTAAATAAACGAGTGCTAAGCTAAAAGAGGATGATGGAGCGTGCCCCCTCCGTCCCCAGTATGACTTTGGGGGGACTCAAGCCCCTGGAGTTTAAGGACTGTCTCACAGACTCCCCTTATTTCAGAGAAAATCTACACGCACATGAAAAAGAGTTGGACCGGACAAGTTCTCAGATTAAAGTGTTGGTCAAAGATGTCAAAGAAATCCTTAATGCCGCAAGATGTAAGTTTTTGTTGACTACCAATCGTGATCTATTTAAACTGTTGAGGATTTTTTTATATCAAAAACACCTAAAATACACAAAAACAAGCCAATTAACAATGGGATAAGGGATCATCGTTGACACGGTTTAGAGTTTATCATTAGGCCACTGCTAATCAGATTGTGTCATCCCAATAAATTATGGATTGGGAAAAGTTGGACATTTAAACTCCATGTTTTGTTTGCGTGTCGTGGATGATAATCTTGGGCTTATTTACTTGCGTCATTTCTGTGGTCAAAAAGATAAGATTTGGTGGATGTTTAAAAGTTTAGACTTTAGAAGCTTAGAGAAAAAAGAAAGATCCATTAAATTGACCAATGCAAACATGAAAATTTATGGCTCTTTCACGACCCAAAAGTGATATGTTAAAGGAAGACCAAGATTTAGATTTCGGAACGTAAACACTTTGAGTAAGTGTATACTCCCAGCCCAGTTGAAAGATGGTTTACATCAAATTCCAAACATTTTTTCCCCTTCTTCCATAAATGTTTTTTTTTTTTTAAATTCCCTTTTCAAATGGATGATGGTTTAGTTTTGGTATATTTTGGACTTTAATTTTGGTAATTTCCTTTTAATTGGGGTCATTTACAAGCGTGGCCTGCAACTGCTGTGGGATTAGTAATTGAATAAACTTGTCGTAGTCAGTTTTGGTGCCTGAGGGACTGAAGAAAGTTTTTGGTTCTACTTTGTCTTTAGAGAAATATGTAGGGCAGCCAGCCAACAATGTTTAACAATATTTGTCTCATCATCATCTCAACAATGAATCCCTTCCTTCATGGCTTCAATGCGATGAAAATCCATCCCATCTCATTCCACTGCAGAGTAAAGTGAGTTGTTGTTTGTGAGTCTTCTTCATAACAAAAGACAGAGTTTGCCATCATCAAATATAAATGCAGGCTAAAAATGACTCAAATCTGGAGGAGTTTTACTTTTTACCATCATCCAATAAATTTCCAATATTGAACGTCAACCTCCCACACAGATGGAAACTAATTCCCAACTTGTGTATGGAATATGGAAAATTATATAAAATCTAATTATTTTCATAAAAGAACATGTAAATATAAGTATTCAAATTCATCTTGTAATTTAAAGTTATATTGGCTTTCGGGAACTTTTGTGAAAATAAATTGGCAATTTCCATTAATTTTATATAATAATAGAATATAAAACAAGTTGATTAAATTTTGATTTGGTGAGAATTTTGGCCATGTAAAAGATCTCGGGTTACATGCACAAATATTTTTTGACGGATGCATTGTTTAGTTGCAATTGGATAGAAGGGAAAATAATACTTGTGATATGCTAGTAACTTTATCCCGTGGATTTTCAAAATTTACAAAAGAAATGGCTCATATTTCAATGTTGGTGATCTCAGCCACTGACTGACTGGACTTTGTTGAAATGAAATGTTTGGTTTACAAGTTAAAATACACACAACCAGTCTTTTTAAAAGGGCAAAGTAAAGTTGTAAAAACTAAAAATACACCTTAAGATAACATAATCAAAGACCAAAGACAGCAAAAGTAAATTTGGTACATTTCCGGATGAGAACATAAAATATATAAGCTTAAGTATAATATGCAACCATTTTCCTTAAACGTGGATCAAGTATTGAACCATTATATATACATTATTGAATTTTTGCTGCTCTAATTCAGACGAATTTACAGTTAAACACAACTGGGGAAGAAAAAAAAATTATCGAATTTGCAATTTAAGCAACCACAGAGAAGCAGGTTGAACTATTTTGTTCTCTCTCGCTGGGCCTAATGAGGCGAGAGATGTTTTTTAGGAATGATGAGCATCTCAATTACACATTGATGGCTTCATCTTATAATTATTTCCTTTGTTTTTGGAATTTGTAGCCCTTTCCCGTGCTCAGCGTGCGTTGGCAGATTCTCTGGAAAAGTTTACGTTTGAATGCATTGGAAGTAATCAGACAGATGACGAGATAATTATCGCCGCTTCACTGAGACAATTTGGAAATCTAATTTCTGCAATTGAAGACGAACGGGATAGAATGGTGAGGACACGAGAAAAACAATTATAGAGAAACAAAGGAAATATCTCATTTTATTATTCTCCTTTCATTTGCAGTTGGAGAAAGCAAACGATCAATTTATTAAACCTTTGGATGACTTTAGAAAGTCTAAAATTGGAGTTGTCAAGGTAAAATGAAAGAGGATGATGATGGGATGTTGAGCTTATTGCGACTAATTTTGCCCTTTGCCTTTCTTCCTTTGTACACAGGATGGGAGAAAGAAATTTGAGAAACAAACAACAAAATTTTGCCAGAGTCAAGAACGCTATTTAAACCTGTCTACAAAGAAACAAGATACGATACTCCAAGAGGTACATAATATAATTGCACATTTCATAACCATGTTTTGCGAAATGTTTGTCCAGAGAACAATGTTTTATATAAGTAAATATCCTTTGTTGAGTTTGCTGTGGGAGTTGAGTTGGGAGTCCCTTTCACCACTTTCTCCTCCTTTCTCTCGTCCGAACAGAAAGTGCCGTAGGGAAAAGAGTAATGAAAGGTGGACAAATAATTAATTCCCCCCTGGGGCTACCCCCCTGACGCATGGCTCCCGTCCCCCATATAACTTTCACCGATATATAAAAGGGAAAACGGGCTACATGTGATCTTACTCTCTCCTCTCCTTCCCTACGATAACCCCACAAATTTAGTAGCACTAGCAATAGAAAGGAAGCAGACGACGATAAATAAATAATAAGTCCCCAACTTTCCCCAGGGAGAGAAAGTCAACGCGTAGTAGAACAGCCCATAAAATAAAAATACTTTTAAGAGTGGAATTTCAAACTCAAATTAGTTCATCTTTTAGAGAGAAAGTAACTTTGTGTAATTTGAGCCTTTTGTTTGTCCTGGAATTTTGTTCTTTGAGTTACGAATCACTTCCCTTTCACCTGCCCTCAAAAACAAAATGTGTTAGTATGTTAGTAGCACAAAGTCCTTATGGCTTTGAGTTTGGAAACTAGATACATTTTAAAGGGAATTAAATTAATTTACTTGTGCCGTGTGAAATATGAACTGGAGTTGTGATGACCATTATTTTAGGCGGATGCCAGTTTGGAAATGGAGCAGAGACATTTTTGCCAAGCCAGTTTAAAGTACGTCTTCCTCCTTCAAGAAGTTCAAGAGTGCAAAAAGTACGAATTTGTTGAAACGGTAAGAACCCAAACTTGATATACTTATCTTTAGTAGGTTAAATAGGTGACCCATAATTAAAAGAAAAAGTAGAATAAAATAGTAAATGACACCTTTTTATTACATGTCCTCCAACAGCTCCTGGGATTTATGTATAGCTGGCTAACTTTTTATCATCAGGGACACGAAGTAGCAACAGATTACAAACCATATATGATTGATTTGCAAAAACGGATACAAAATGTGAGTACAATTCTCAATCATCATTTGGCTTGATTTTTTTTTGCTTGTTTTATTTGATTTTGTTCGTTTTACTTTTGCCTTTCCAAATACATTTTGGTTTGCAGACCCGAGAAAACTTTGAGACAACGAGAGACCAAACAAAAATATTAATGAATAAAATGTTAGAATTAAGGAAATCGGTAAGATAAGAAGATGATAAGAAAAAGAAGATGCTTTTTTCAGTTTCTTTTTGTTATTTTAATTATAAAATTGCAGAAGGATCCAGGAAGTCTGGATAAAATGTATACGAGACAAGGATATCTTTATCTTATGGAAAAGAGTGAGTTTGCTTTGCTTACCTGCCTCGCTTTGCATTTCCTCTCGACTTTGTTTCGAAATAAATTATTAACTGACTCTCAAGCTTAATTTGCTCTTAAATTTGGTGTGGTTTGCTCTATTCTATTTTTTCATTAACTCATACTAAATTTAAAGACATTTTCATCATTTTCATGGGCAAAAAGTGGCTAGGTTCATATTTTTTGGGATTGAATTGCAGAAGCCCTCGGCAGTAGTTGGACAAAGTACTACTGCATGTATGAAAAAGGGACCAGAAAGTTTTCCATGATCGCTTATAACCAAATTTCAGGAAAAATTGTGAGTTGATTTTATACATATGTACATCATCATAATATCTTTCGATCATGGAGCTTATTTAAAATAAAAATTTAGACTGGTACCGAAGAAATTTTACTAAAATCATGCACACGTCGCATGTCCGATTCCATTGAGAAGAGATTCTGCTTTGATCTCACATCAGAAACTAAGCCAGGAGTTACTTATACATTACAAGCACTTTCAGAAGAAGATCGAAGACTTTGGTTAGACGCAATGGACGGTCGAGAACCAACCTACGGTCAACCAGGCAAGGTAGCCAAAGGAGAGGAGACATCCCTTGACGATGTTGGCTTTGCATTTGTCCAACAATGTATTTCCGAGTTGGAATCCCGAGGACTAGAAGAACAGGGGCTCTATCGTCTTGTTGGGGTCAGCTCCAAGGTCACCAAACTACTGACGATGGCATTGGAACGAGGGCGCAAGGGTGGGGAAAAAGTTGTCTTGGCTGACCGTTGTGATTGGGAGACCAAAACTATTACAAGCGCTCTCAAAACTTATTTTCGAAATTTACCAGAACCACTCATGACGTTTAGACTACACGAAGCGTTTATTGCTGCTGCTAGTAAGTTTATACAATTCGAAAAAAAAATATATTTGAGGGGGTGGTATAATTTTTTTGACATTGACATATTTTGAAACCAACAGAACAGGAAACGAGAGTACAAAGGATAGCTGATGTCCATACCCTTGTTCATCGTATACCCCTACCAAACTTTACAATTCTAGAGACCCTTATTGCTCATTTACATGAGTGAGTCCAATTAACAAAGCTTTAATCATGCAATTAGTTCATAGTGCTAACTTCCTTTTCCTGTCCTCCATCTTGTTTAGTGTTGCATCAAAGTCTGAGGTGAACAAGATGACTGTTAGTAATTTAGGGGTTTGTTTTGGCCCAACCCTTTTGCGGCCAGAGGAAGAGACCGTTGCGGCCATCATTGACATTAAGTTCTGTAATGTCGTCGTCGAGATTTTGATTGAGAATTATCACAAGGTATCAAATAAATTGAACTTTGTTCATCACACTTGCTCATCCCTTTCATTTATACCTGCAGATATTCCGAACTAAACCTGCCCCCAGCGAAATGCCAAAAGATATGCAAAAATCCCCAACCAACCCCAACGCACCTACGAGTCAGAGATCTGTAAGTTAGCCCAACCCAGCCATTAAATATTTTTCTCCCTAGTACTTAGAGCTATATAATTCCTACATGGTCATGTATCCACAGGCCATGGTCACATCTTATAATGATGGCCCCAAGTCCCTTACCCTTACCGACCCCCGAAGTACATGGGAAGGGGCGTCCTCCTCTTCAGCCGCCGCCATTCATCACCATTCAGTAAACTCCCTTCAGTCCTCCTCACACTCAAGCTCATCCAATCAAAGCAGCGGAGAAACGGGGGTTCAGGGGGCCGGAGGAGGAGGCTCCCCTTACTACGGGCAGCAAGGATTTCACAGCCACACTCATGGCGGCCGCTACTCCCCTCGTCAAGGGGGCATGATGGGGAGGAGGAGCAATGGGGGAACTGGGGTCACGCCCCCTGGCATTCCCTCCCTCCAGGGAAACAGTTATCCCCAGCTATACATTCACAGCTCAGGTAACTAACTCAATTAGTTAATTGCATGCACTTTCACTCAAAGAAATCAAAACATGTTTATTCATTTGGGATCAAAGCTTAAGAGAGTAATTCCAAAAAGAAAATAATTATAAAGCAAATGAGATAAACCATTAAACCAACAAAAGTCAAAGACTTCTTTGAATATTCACAAATTACTTGAACTTACTTTGAAGTTTAGTCAGTAATCATAATTTCGCTCATGTTTTTTAAGTGTTTGCTCATTCGACGAAAAGAAACTAATGAGGTTATATAGTTCAAAGCAAGCAAATTTTTTTTAAACATCCTACTAGTTTGTACCATTAAAAATTTAGTGCTTTTGTCTAGTTTTGACCTAAAAATCATGCTATTTTTGTGCTTTTCTTCATAGCTCCTGACAATCCCTCAAACAGCAGCAGTTCTACGAGCAGCTCGAGTGAATCCGTAGCGTCATGGCCAGGTGGGGCCTGTGGGGTAAGTCCCCCTCAGCCGCCCCCTTACCAACCCCCACCCGATCACCATCATGGGTCACAGGGCGGAATCAACGGAAGGGACGGGGCCTATGGGGTCGTCACACGTAAGATATCATGCCTCCCAAAGAATTCATTTTTTAAGAATTTTGTTTAACATAGGTCAAGCTCCGCTGAAGCCACCGAATACTCAGTTGGCGTTGACTGCTGGTGGTCCACCAGGAGGCTCGACATTGTGAGAACGCCTACAAACTTTTAAGTATGAAAAAGTTGAATCATTTAAAATCTTTGTATTTTTTTCAGGAAAAGTGCGAGGACTTTATACTCTTGCGTTGCCGAACATGAAGGCGAGCTTTCTTTTGAACCAAATGAAATTATAACTGACGGTAAGAGGAGTTTGATACGTTTTTTGAGGCAAGATGAGACGAGTGTCTCAACCTGCCTCCATCAATTGTCTGCATATAAAACTGATTCGTTTTCTTATTTCTGCTTGCAGTTCGTCCCTCCGTAGAACCAGGTTGGCTTGAAGGATGTCTTAATGGTAAAACTGGGTTAATTCCCGAAAATTATGTCGAAGCACTGCCCTAATTAAAGGGACAAAAGCAAACGGGACTTGATGCCACTACGACTTACACATATAAAACTTTAACACATTGCTAGCTAATTTCATTATAAACTTATTCATTATCCATCTATATATTCCTTATATATATATATCCTTATAATATTCCTTAATTGTGTTGTGGAGGAATATTTTCTTAATTGGAGAGAAAAATGCGACTGTCACAATCACCAAAAATTCAAAGAAATTTTAGCACTTTTTAGGTATGAACGGGTCTGGAGACTTTTTTGGAATTTTAGGATTTTGGACTCAAAAATAGGGCGTGGATGAAAATATTATAATCAAAACTATTTATTGATGTTGGTAATTTTATCTTTCTAAATGTATATTATTAGTAAAAAGAAGAAGAAAAAATCATTCATGTTGTAGCCATGCATTTCAGTATTTATCCAAAAGAACGTTTCGACCTAAACCCGGACTTTGTGCCATTTATTCGCATTTGTGTGATTCGGATCTTTTGTGGCATTCTTTGACAAAGGTTCCTAATTTATTTGCCTATAGCCTTTAACTAACAGCCTAATATAGAAACTATATAATGCATTATTATATTGTATGCCATTTTAATTGTTAGAGATTATATTGTTAGAATACCAACTTGAAATTTATGGTGCTGTTAGAATAGTTTATAAACAAATCTATATGTCGTTAAACTAATATAATTATTAGTAATTATTATTCCTCTGTACCATATTTGATTATTTAATTATTAGTTAATTACTTACTTAATTGTGGAAATTGGAGTATTTTTAAGTGCCAAAACTTCTTCCATTTATTTTTTTTTGCGAGTGTTTTTTATTAAAAAAAATCAAAATGCCATTGGACAGCTTTAAATTCGAAGCGTTTAATATTATGTTTCCTATTTATGAAAAATAAATTAAAATTGAATTATTTCGTCAAATTTTGCTCATTTTTTTCGTCATTATCCATAATAAATGCATAGTATATATAAAACTTCTATATCTTGTCTGAAGATTTCCGGATAAAAATAGAATCTTTCGGCGTGTCATTGTACGGCTGTTCCAAAACAGTTCGGAAACTCGGAGGAGTCTGTCACACTCATGCTAAATGAATGCTCGGAATCTTGCCAAAAAATCAAAAGCTGTTAACTTTTTTGATCCGGTCAAGATAATTTTCACTTGCACGTTTCTTCTTGACATCAATTGACTCCTAAAATGGTCGTGGGCGATGTAAGTATATAAATTTATATAATTATTGTTTAAATTAGCTTGCCATATGTAAATCATTCAATTGTCCTATTTAGGTACATAAATTGGGGGCGGAGGATTCTCCGATCCGAATCCCTGATGGTTTTGAGGGCGATTTAATCCACATCAAAGTTGTGGACGTTGGATGTATATCTCCAGTGGGGACACGAAGTCAGTTGTTTGCTTACACACCCTCCGCAGTCTGCTCCCATCTTGTCGAAGATGTTGCAGCCAAGTTCCAAATGAAACTTGGATCCTTTCAACTCATTTATCAAGAGTTGGGAGGATATTTTGTGAGATTAACATTATGCTTTTTGCACATGTCCATTTCCCAAAATCTAAATTTTTGTTAAACATTTAGGTGGACATTACAAAGAGCAAGGCGGAAGAGTTGTTGACCAAATGCAACATTAGCCCTTCGAGAAAAAAAGAATATCCAGTGTCCCTTTTTGCAGTCAAAAATAAGCCAAAGCCAAAAGCAGTGTGTTTAGAAGAACTCAGAAGCAATGGAACTGACAATGGTAAAGATAAAAAAAAGTCTTTCTCAAAACAATTATCGAATTCGACCAAATGTCCATTTTCCAGACTTTTCAGACGACGCTCTACCGCTACCGAGGGCAAGAGAACGAGAATTTGTTGGGATAAAGAACTCAAACATGAACTGTTACATGGCGTCAGCCCTACAGTGTCTTTTTCTCACACCGGAATTCCGAAATTTAGTTTACATTCACGAGTCCCAAGGAACAAGCGTTTGTTTGGGAGTTCAAAAATTCTTGTTGCGACTTCAAATGTCGGGGCGTGAGGCAATTGAGGCGGCTGGACTTATGCGACTGTTAGGTCTTAATTATCGAGACTATTCAGTCCAACATGATGTGGAAGAGTTTTTTACCGTTCTCATGTCCGCTGTGAGCGAGGAGCTTGAGAGGACAAAACTGGATGGTCTTGTAGATACTTTGTATAATGGTATGAATATGTACTTGAAAAAAAATGTTAAAGTGTCTCGATTTGTAATTACGAAGCTTTGTCTTTTTATTACAGGGTACGAAATGGGATTTCTAAAATGTTTGGCTTGCAAAGCCGAAAGACCGTTGCCAAAAGATACTTTTTTGATTTATCGACTTGGAATTTCGCCCTCTGGATCTGGAAATGAGGGAGATGGATTGGGAACATTGGAAGGAGCTCTTGCAGCCAGCTCAGAGCCTGAACTTTTGGACGGAAGCAATCAGGCGATTTGCGATCACTGTAATGGTCAGCGAACAGATCATCTCAAGCGACTAGCAATCACAAAACTTCCCTCAATTCTAAACATCCAACTCAAACGATTTGATAATACTGGAACAATCTGTCGAAAAGTAAACTCCCGAGTCGAGTTCCCTGTTGTTCTAGACATGAACCCTTTTGTAGAAAACAGTTCTGGGGAAAATAATTCCTCCTCGGGGGACAAAATTCTGGAGGTTCTAAGGCCTCCTTCAGGTTCAAAGGTTAGAGAGGAACATAGCAGAGTGTTTGTTAAACTCGATGGAAATACAGCAACTGCTTCTCCGACTCTTGGGTTTGACTCTTCTCGAGCAGAAATAGCAGAGTCCCTTAAGGTCCTAAGGGATAAAGGTGGACCGGATGTCTATGAACTGTTTTCTGTATTTGTGCACAGCGGAAGTCTCACAATGGGACACTACTATGCTTACATACGAGACCAGGAGACCTATCACTGGTATAGATTTGATGATGCAAATGTTCGCAGGGTACGGAAAATCATACTTTTTTTAACTGGACAGTTTAAATTTGTGTTGAAAAAATATTTCAGGCTTCAGCTGCAGATATAAGTTCCACATTTGGAGGAAATGAAGAGAACAAGGATGATCCCACAGCTTACATGTTGGGCTATCGAAGATTTTCTGAGAGTCCAATTCTCCCATTTCTATCTTCAGAATTGCCCCCGCAAATTAAGGCCCTTTGGGAGGAAATGAAGGAGAATGACGAGGCTGCAAACATTGTAGAGCAAATTGAGAAGACCACCCTCACTCTCCCTGTCAGTTATCGTCCAAACAAAAAATCTTTGGATGTCCAAACCACAGAGAAAAGTTTCCCAAAAGAATTTACCACTAACCAAATAGCTTTGGAACTATCCAAAACCTTTTTGAACGGATTGGGAAGTCCAATTGCAGTACGAATTGTGCGATTTGACGTGGATCTTGGAATAATTGAAAATAGTTGGGATGGATCTCAATACATGTCGAGAAATTTGAAGATCCCCACTCCAATTTCCAACAATCCATCAATTCTTTTGGAAGTTTTGTGGGGGGAGGGGGAAGAATTTCAAGAATATGCTCAAGATGGTAACTCGTCAAAACTTTTACTATATACATAGACCATTAAAAATAAAATAACAAATGAATAAATATTTTGATGTAGATTTTGTATTTAAAAGCAGTCTGTTAAATGTTGAAAGTGGAAAGATTGAAGCTGTGGGGGAATTTCATGCTCCCAAAAAATCAAACGTGGGAAGCTTAAGGGCCTTAATTGGGAAAAATTGGGGACTAGCAGAGAAAGGTCTCAAATTGGGCGTAAAACTTGAGAAACATGAGACTGCAAGCTTGCTAAATGAAGATGCCACACTTCTAACTACAATTGGACTGCAAAGGGTCAACACGGTAATTACTTAATGCAAACTTTTCTTGAAAAAATAGTTGTTTATGTAAGTTAGTTTTCCTTTAGTTATTTGTGTCAGCTCTGAAAGAAGATGAATCCGAATCTGGTTGGTTGGGATTGGTTAGTGAATTTTTACACAAAAAAGATTTCAGTCTTGAGGTCACCAAGCCAAGGGAATCCCAAGAAATAAATGCCAGTCCCCTTGAGTCCCTGGACAATGTCAGCATCAACATTAATCTAGAGGAAAACGATAGTAGACAGACAGTGGTCACTTTGAGCACCGACCAAACGACATCACAAAGTTCTGAGCTGATCCGTAAGCTTCAGACTCATATATGCATATTCCACAAAAGCATGTTTCATTATTCCATAAATAAAACTTTTTTAATAGGTCTACGGATTAACATGGACGAGCGACAAGGGCTGAAGGTTCTTAGTCTAGCAATTGGACAGGCGTTGGGGGGCTCAGTTCCTCAGGAGCAACTCGCATTTTTCGTCACCAAAGAAGAAGATGATGAAGACGAAATGACGGACTACGCCCAAAGTTTGGCACAAAGCGTTGAGGGGGGAGTTTTTAAGTTGAAATTCTGCCCTCGGGTAGATCTTTCAAAAGGAGAGGGAAGAGTTGAAGTATTTTATCTTAATTTATCTGATTTGTCTGGATCTGGATGCCATTTGGGTTCTGTGGTCTTCAGCCCAGAAATGGAGCTAGAAGCCGCAAAATCTGTGTGCCTTTCTCAACTACATTCAGATAAGTTGAAGGGAGTGTCCGCTAAGGCTATTCGCTTGAGAAAAAAGGGATTTAGTGGAGACAAACCCTCAAAAATATTTCGCGTAGGGGGACAAGATACTGATGTGGGAACTGTGAGTCCGGAATGGCTTCGGAAAATTCATAAAGCTCACATCTACGTCCAGGATTTGGGGGCTGAAGAAGAGACTCCTCTGGGGAAAGATGAATATCCCATGATAATTCGACATTGGGAGCCCAGTTGCTGGCTTCTCCATCCCCCAATGGAACTCGTTGTATTTCATGACTACAGTGAACAAGCCATCGACGTTATTGCTTCAGCTGTGAGTCAATAAACTTCCCGTCTCAATTACTACCGTTTACAAATGTTTACTATTAGAATCTAAACTTTTTTTCAGCTACATAAAGGGTTGGGGAATTTGGCAATAGAAGACATGGAAATTGCGAGAGTGGACGCCCTTAGTTTCCCTTTCAATATGAATCCATTGGCAATTCAAGCCATGGAGTGGTTGCCTGTTACTCAGCCCCCAACAAAAGGACTCACTCTCTGCTATGATGAACTCGTCCTATTTGTCAGGTATCCAGAAAAATATAAATATAAAGACGCATATCTAAAAATTCAATTAAATTTCCAGAAATAAAAATGAACCTTGTAAGCCTTGGACTACAGAAGAGGAAAAGATATTTCTCAAAGATTGTGATCTTGAGATGACCTCAATGCCCAAAAGGGAGCAGAGTTTAAGGATCAATTTAAATCCTTCTATTTCTGTGGACTCTTAATTTATATTTGGTATTTTGTACCATTGTAATGTTTCTACTGCTTTATAGTTTTTTTAGACTGCTACTCACAAATTAACTCTGGATGTAAGTAATGTAGCAAAGTGGAAGCTCAATTTTTGTTACGTAATATGCGAATACAGGAAGTTCTTATCGGGGTTGGGCTTAAATTTGAATTAACTTGGGAAATAAAGAAATTTCTTCTTAAAACATTTCAAATTGATTTAAATTGCAATGGGGGACTCTGAAGATCCAATTTACGCCACAGTTTACAAGCCAAAAGTGTCAAATTTAGGGAGGAAGAGTGTGATTGAGTATTATCTTGTCCCTTCGGCATATTCTTCGGTAGATGACTTGGATTCAGTCTCTCAGGCATCCTTAGAAGGGGCTTTGACAAAGACGACTACCTTGACCCCTGATGACTCGGATTATGAAGAGATCCCTTTAATTAATGTCATCAGCCCTCAATCTGAGAATAATGGTATTCTTCATTCATACAAATTATGCGAGTTTTGTTTTGTGCGTGCGTGGGTGGGTGTGGTGTGGTGGTGGTTCATTTGGGTTGCAGTTTGAGACACTGCCAACGCTTGACAAAAAAACTTTCACAGCTCGGCATTTGGTAACATTATGACTTTCCCATTTCAAATGTTAAATTTAATATTAAGAGATTACAATCAATATGTGTGATAAAAAGATCTGCATAATTGAAAACATCAAGTTCCAAGAATAGTTCCATGTTGATGGTCTCAATTCGCCCCAAAACTTTAAAGCCACCCCCTGCGTTAAGGGGTGTGGTTGAAATTCCCAAATTTATTGAACAAGGTCTACAAAAGCTAAACTATCCGACCAACAAACATTTACTATCAGTTGTTTTAAAAGTTCCGAGAACTGTTTGATGCAAATGATGGAACATAAATAGATGAACACAAATTATAAGTTGATATGTATTGTATATCATCGTGCCAAAGATGTTAAAAGGCCAAACAAAACAATGTTTATTTTGAGCCCCACCCTTTGCCGAGCTGCAATAAGAGACATCATCATCATCCACCTACCTAAATAAAAAAGCAGATCTCATTTACATGGTAAAGGGTTAAAAGTTTTTTGTATAGACTCTTCATATTTGGGAAGGAGAGAGGAAAAAGCAGAAGCAGCTGCCTCAATAGAAAACCCAAATAAAAGTCCCATGGCCTCACCCAGATCTAAATCCCCCCGTCCCCCAACCCCCAAAAGTGGGGGTGTCCCGGAAGAATCATTCTGGGACAAATTTGGCACTCTTGGTCGTAAAAAGAAAATCAGAGAAGGTATATGTATAACATAGCTATACTCAATTATACTAACATAACATTGCTTTTGTTCAATTTTCCTAATTTTGTTATAAATTCGTCAGTACAAGTCGTCGAGGAAGAAGGGAAGAAGGCGATTGACTCTCCAGGATGCCCAACACTTTTTGACATCTCCCCCGAGGAATATGACCTGGGTATAACGGCATTTATTTTGAAGGTTTAGACAAAACATAATTTTTGATAAACAATTGTATTTTTAGCTGAGGGGGAGGAGCGGCTGCTAATTGAACGAAGAAGTTACGAAGATCCGAAACTCCGACATTTAATGGTACTACTTATGGATTGGATAAATGATGAGTTGGCAGATCAAAGAATCATCGTCAAACAAATTGAGGACGATTTATATGATGGTCAAGTGCTTCAAAAATTACTGGGTACGTTAAATCAGCATAAATTGTGTTAACCACACGCATTTCGAATTGTATAATATTGTAGAACTGTATAATATAGTACAATTCTTTTAAAACCCACAGAAAAATTAACCGGCCAGAAACTTGAGGTCCCTGAAGTGTCTCAGAGTGAAGAGGGTCAGCGTCACAAATTACAAGTTGTACTTGGGTCAGCCAACCAACTCCTTGGACTTCCACGATGGTCCTCTCAAAAGTGGAGTGTTGAGTCCATTCACTCAAAAAGTCTTGTCGCAATTCTATATCTACTTGTCCATCTTGCAAGACACTTCCGAGCCCCACTTCGACTTCCCGAAAACGTAAACGTGGAAACTGTGGTCGTCAAAAAACGAAACGGGAAATTGGAGTATCGGCGAGTGACAGAAGAGCTGACTTCAACGTATGACGAATTTGGGATGAGATGTGAACGGGATGCATTCGATGCTCTTTTGGACCATGCGCCAGACAAACTTCAAGTCGTCAAGAAGAGTTTGATCACTTTTGTGAACAAGCACTTAAACAAGGTTAATCTTGAGGTGTCGGAGTTAGAGTCCCAGTTCCACGATGGCGTCTATCTTGTTCTTCTTATGGGGCTTCTGGAGGGATATTTTGTTCCCCTCCACGAATTTCATCTTACTCCTAAAGATTTCGAACAGAAGACGTTCAATGTGGCATTTTCTTTCGAGTTGATGCAGGATGCAGGACTTGCAAAGCCAAAGGCCAGACCAGAAGGTATAAACATATTTACAAAGAATATAAATACATTTGGAGTTGCTTTAAATTCTGCTCTATTTTCTTCTTGTAGACATTGTAAATTTGGACCTAAAATCCACACTTCGTGTTCTGTACAATCTATTTGCCAAATACAAGAATCTCGGGTGAAGTTGGTGCCTTATAATGAAATTACCAAACAAACAAGTGCCATGAGTATTAAGATATTTAACAATCAATTTTAAGTCAATAATTTCCTATAGTTCCAAATACTGCCATTTAATAGTTAACTGTTAATTCTCTCTTCTACAGCTTTCTATGTAATTAAACATGTAACAACATGTTGAATAATAATTTAACTCCCACTCAAGTCCAGTGTTTTTCATTGCATAAAATTGCTGTTTGCATCCGTTCAAATCTTAAAAATGGTCCAAAAGATCATGCATGGCTAGCTAACTTATTATATGCAAATAAAGTTGAGGATTTCAATTTACAATAACGATATTTCTCGTTTATTTATAAGGTATAATTCATAACAATGTTTGTTAATAAAATTTTTTACGATAAGGGCTAACTGAAGATAATAATAACTACATTTAATAAATTAAAGTGCTTGAGGTCATTTGTATTCAGTGAAATTTCGCTTCGTCATAATTACGTTGGGGTCAAAATTTGACAGGTTCGACGACAATCCTAAAAAACAACTCTACAAAGATCTATTTAATAAATGACAATTTCCAAAGAAATGTCTTGTCAATATTTAAAAAGAATATTCTAAATTAATACAGGCTTTCGCAAATAACGTTTGCATTTTGCATCACTAATTAAATCCTTATAGTAAGTAGTAACATAGTATAGTAAGTCAGTACTATCCTAGTGTCACAATCACAATAGAGTCAGGGGAGTGCACGACAAATATGCCGGCGACATATTTTCTTATGCATTTTTTCAATATGCATATAAATCGGGGCATAAATGTCGCCAGCATATTTGTCGCAAAGACGGGAATAGCCATTGTGGGCATTTGTGGGCTAGAAAGAAGAGGAGGTTGTTTAAAATTGTGCATATGGGAAATTTCGAATTTTCGGGAGATTGGACATTCGCCACACCCAGCCCACGCCACTGTCAAAAGAGAATGGTACAGAGTGGGCCTAAATCTAGTACACCAAGAGCCCCTTTAAAATGCACACAGATTCGAAAATGTGTGTACTAGTTTCAGACCCACTCTATTAATTCTCTTTAAAAAAAATAGGAGCACTATTCTGAGAATAGTATTTCTACTTTTTTCGGAGACAGCGGGTAATAGAGCGTGATGTAGACCGAAGACTTCTTTCGTTATCTACCGTTGAAAGCGATTTAACAAGCCAACTTGACTTTTTTTGTACTCGTCCCTAAAAATAATTTTTAAAAGAAGTTGATTAGTTTAAATGATTGGCAATTACAAATTTTAAATTATATTATATATACCCTCAATACTCGTTGAATGGGTTGAACTCCAATCGTAGTAGTAGCTGGTTGAGTTTTTGCAGGTAAAGGTTTTGGCGATGTCATAACCTTCCTCTGTTGTGGCTTAACTAGAACAGTCTTGATTTTTTTGTTGGTTTTCTTTAAAGAAACTTCCTTAGGGTTAAGGAGAGATGCGCGTTTAATCATTGGCCGTGGGACAGGGGATAAAGAAATGGAGTGTCTAGTAAGTCTAGTAATTGGTCTCTCAGTTCCTACAACTTCTAACCCCTTAGACTTTTTGGCTGGTGCTATCACATTCTTCCCCTTTCGTTTAACACTAGTTCTTGAATGACCTTGGCTTTTTGTTTCGCTTGAAGAGGAAATTTCATGAATCTGCACATCATCAGGGTTCTCCGAGTTCGCTGCTGCTAGAGTTTCATTGGTTGACAAAACTGGGGAATTTCTGTGATTATCTCTCATAGAACGAGATGAATAATTCGCTGCTTGCTGCACCGACAGATCAACTGACTCTGGCTCAATTGATGACTGAGCGGCAGGTTGAGTTGGTGAAGACGAGGAACCACGCTTAGCTTTAGCTGAGTTTTTCTTGCCAGCTTTTTTGCGTCGACTTGGGGGAGCTGTGCTTGATGTGTCTGCTACACTTCCAGAAGTTTTCGTGGCTGCAATGCGAGGATGAGAAGCAGATGGCAATCTTCCGGGTGGTGGATTGATGGCTCCAATTGAAGAGCTTGGTTGATAAACTACTGTAGCATCCTTATCTTTATGAGACTCTTTGTGATGCTTGGCGCTGGACGAGGGCTGTGTGGGCCCCGTTGACGCATACACTTGGCTCGACTTGTGGGGAACGTATCGAGAGATACCAACTGGTGATGTACATGGATCCTGTGAAAACTAGAGTAATTCAAAAAAAAAGTAAGCAAGAGTAAATTGAATAAATCAAAATTTCAAAAAGGACCTACCTTTGGAGGACCTGGTGGATCCACAACTACTGTAACTACAGATGTATTGTCAGCTCTAAGACTATGTTGAAGCCACCGGTCTAAAGCTCGGTCTACTAGTCTTTTTGATGGATTGATCCAGGTTTTGTTGAATGGATCGGCAGCTGAAGGAGGAGACTGCTTTTCATTATTTTTCTCTGCAAAGTAAACGCTGTTAACAGCATCTTGGGCAGATAGCATGTTCCATAGGCCATCAGTGCCTAAAACTAAGCAGCGATGAGTGTGGACATCAATGTCAATCACTGAAACGTCGGGTTCAGGAGAGACGACAAATTCATCCTGTTCAGAGTTGTAACTCCACAGATCACCTAAAGATCTAGCGACTGCAAGAAATGGTATTTCATCAATAGGTGTTGATCTTCGGACAGGCCCTTTATGACCAATACGTGGTCTGTTCCATACGACTCTGGGGACCCCAGATTTCACGATAACCTTGCCACCAGCGCTGTAAAAAGTATCAATTTTGACAGTTATACAATATGTTGCATATAAAAAATTACAATTATTTTTTTATTTTCCATGTTCTTACTTATTAATCCGATTATTTTCGACTTGACTTTCGGGCTTGTGATCTTTTGTTAAAGGTTTTGCTTTCCAAAATCCAGTTTCCGGGTCTTCATATCCCATCACAATCCCAGAATCTCCAACATGACCAATGTACAATTTCCCTTTTCGCACAAATGCAATACTGGCAGTAGTCCCAGACGTTGAAGGAAGACCAGACTGGGTTTTGGGCCATTTTTCTAAAACAACGGAATAACGATTATTAGAACACTATAATTATGTACAGCATTGCATATTTTTTCTCTTCAATATTTACCCAGTTCCTTCCACATTGCATAGTGTGTGTTCAAGAAGCCATCCCGAATGGCTTTTAAAACAAGTTCATCATCATCGGACCAAAAGTTCTTTTGAGAAACAATATGGTCCATCAAGTGGTGCTTTGCAAACAGCGCAGCCTCTCTCCCTCCGTGACCATCAAAAATGCCAAAATAGGCATAGAGCAAGTCTCTGTCGTCCGCAGTGGGCTGATAAGCGACGCAAAACATGTCCTCCATATGTTTGCGCCCTCCTTGGTTGGAGTGGGCCGTGACCCTCAAATTGACACCTATGCTGGCCTCCATACTAATGAGAAGAGTGTTCTAGATAAAATGCGAACAAGGAACAGGAGCACTCAATTGTTTATAAATATTTGTCTTGTTGTTCTTTCCACGAAATATCACGGTCACACACCACAACTGTCTATACCTTACGTTGATGTACTATACCTTACTCCATGTTAAATTGGGAGGGATCGATTTAATTGCCGTGTTTGCCTCTTGTTCATCCCCAAACTTTGAGGAAGGGTTGACGGGGGACACGGGATAATGTCACTTGCTATTATTTAGGGTCAGAGGTGGACGTGGGCCTCATAATTGTTGACCAAATATAAATTATCGAGCGGGGAGAAGTGGAAGAGGAGACTGTCGTTAACAGAGAATGTCTTTGCGAACGAATGCAACGAAATGGGGAGGCTCAGAAGGCGCCAACTTCAAATCAAGCGGGATGGAAAATGCCGCAAGATGGCTCTGCTCAACAGGGCAAAATGAGAATGTCTCAAAATCTGCATGCAAAAGATATATTTTCATGCAAGTTGCAAATGTCACACCCCTCGACACAACGTCCCACAAATTTCCCCCCTGTCTCGTCTTTTAAATGACGAACAACTACTTAATCAGGTTACAAATTATAGGAATTGAAGGGAAGCCGTATAAACGAATGGGTTACAATTTAAATGGAGCTATATTTTAAGTACTTAATTTTTGTTTTAATGAGGATTAACATTATTTATAATTTAATGAATGACATATGACTCAATTTGTATAGGTAACTGGAATTATTCATTGGAATGGCTTGTTTGCGGAAGTTTGCTCTGGAAAAAGATGCTGGGTGTAGTCAACTGTCAAAAAACCAAAAACCCAACAACAGCTCAACTTCTTCAAGGAACGTGTTCTTTCCATGTGTAGCCACCTTTTCAAAATTAACTAATTACTACAGCTTCAATTAGTTAATTGGTCCAATTAGTAAGTTGGCAAATTAGTGGAGGCTAAATCTGAAAATGACGTAAGTAGCAGTGACCCTTGAAAATAAGTGCAAAGGTCAATGGCTCTTGTTGTTTACTTTTTCCGTCATTTATCAGGAACACGTTCAGGCGAAAGCATCGGAAAATTCGGGATCTATTTTAGTTAATTAAAAAGTTAGACTGGGAACAATGGAATCTTCACAAAGTCTTCAGAAGGGGGATCTTGTAAGCTTTGATTTGGTTAAATGATACAAGTTTTATTAATTGTTTGAATCCTTGTTTGAATAGGATAATACCTTGACTGAATCAGTTGATGGCGGCGAGCCAGAAACGTTAGAACAGAATTATAACGAGAAAATCATGGATAATCTTGCACTATTGAAAGAAATTAGAATAAAACGCTCCGAAGTTATGGAATTGAAGGGCAAGTATGAACATTTGGAAAATGTTCTCGAACAAGAGCGAGCGGACTTTGAGACCGACAAACAGGAGTGGTATTATTTTAACTATTAAGCAAGCTCCTCCATAATTATGTCGTAATTTCATCATTTAATTTGTTTTAATTTCAATAGGGCGAACCTTAAGGATGACTTGTTAAAAGTCGTAAGCGCTGCAGAAGATTACAGGAACGAAGCCATGAAAAAGGTCAAAGTTGCAATAGAGGAAAAACTTGTTTTAGAGAAAAAGGTTGAGAGTTTGGAACGCAAGCTTGCCAGTCTTATGGGTGGTGGGGAACCCCAGCCATTGTTGGGGAATAATTATAACAGAAATAATGCTCTTGAAGTTCCTTCGTGTGACGAGCCTATGTCCTCGGACTCTGTGGATAGTTCTCGTTGTCCATCGGCTGACCTTGTTCATAATAAAATGTCCCATGGGGATAACAAAGAGAATGACTACAATCCTTCCGACAACAACTCGGATATCAATATTTCTAATGGAAATTCCTTCCTGAAGCGACTGAATGATAGGAATAACAAAGCAAATGAATCTGCAAAATTGCAAGGTGTGAATCAAAAACACGTTTTGTTGTCATAAAACAATTTAAAAAAATATTTGACTTGCAGATACCGATCCATTGATTACGCTAAGAAGTGTTGCCGGAGGCTCAAAGAGAAATGCATTACTTCGTTGGTGTCAAAACCGTACTGCGGGATACAACTATGTCGATATTACGAATTTTAGCACATCGTGGAGTGACGGGATGGCGTTGAACGCTCTATTACATTCTTACCTACCGGAGCTTATTCCCTACGAAAAGTTAAGCCCGGAAAATTGCCAAGAAAACTTTGAAGTGGCTTTCAAAGCTGCAGAAACAGCGGCCATCCCTTCATCACTCGTAAGTTTAATTTTAATGATGATATTTCGAATGGTTGCATAAAAACGTTTTTATTTTTGTTTCAGTCAATTGATGACATGATTTCAGAAGATCGTCCATCATGGGAGAAAGTTATGGGGTATATAAAAGAAATTTATTCGGTTTTAGAGGGCTGTGATTAATTTTCCAAAAGTCATGCATTTTCTTACTACAAGTCTAAAGTGATCTGAAAAAAATTAATTCCGTTGTTATTTTTAATGTTATCTCCGTATTATAAATGTCTTAGTTGTTTTATGGTTAGTTAGAAAACTAATTGTGATTGTAAACGAGTTTCCTTTCATACCAAGTCACAAGTTCAGGTATATATTATTATTATATTGTGTTAATTTCTTGCCTAGGAAATTTACATGTGTTGTTCTTTCTAACTAAATGTAATGTGTGGTCTCATATTAAATTATATAAATTATGTTATAGTGTCGATAACATATTATAAACAATAACGCTCATGTAAAGACACTTGCTCACTCATAAAAGTCAATTTCAATAAACCAATTTTATACGCCAACAACAGTAAAAGTCTTTATCAGTTACTTTATTTTAAGAAGACGTTTGTCTTTGCTACTTTTCATGATCTTATATATTTTTGCAAACACGCCAAAAATTTACTTGTTTATAAATTTCTCCCCAGTTTCAATATTCTTTTTCAATTCTGGTAATGCCTTTGCCAAAAGTTCTTGTTCGAATTGTGTCAATTTTCCAAGACCGAGGTTCTTCTCAACTCCATTTGGCTATAATGCAAAAAATGCTAATTAAAACATGTTCGGAAATGAAATAGAGTATATATGTATAGTTACCCCGAGAAGGATTGGAGTAGCAAAGTACTTGGCTTCAGTGACATCGGATTTGACATAAGCACATTCAACGACGCCTTGTTCTCCCTTCATAGCCCTGAGGAGAGAAAAGGTAAAGCGAGCACCAGCATAAGCCATGGACAATGTGGCGGAGCCAGCTCCAGCCTTTGCTTTCACAACTTCCGTCCCAGCCTCTTGAATACGTTCCGTTAAAGCTTGGAGCTTGTCTTGAGGAAACTGAACTTGTGGCTTGCACTGAGAAATTAGTGGAATAATTGTGACCCCAGAGTGACCACCGATCACTGGGCAGTTCACTTGAGAGGGATCCAAGCCCTGCAAAAAAAAGAAAGCATTTTAATTTTATCTTCAAACGAAATATAGTAGATCATAATTATCATACCTTAGCATCAGCAATGAAAGTATTTGCTCGCACAACATCCAATGTTGAGACCCCAAAAATCCTCTTTGGATCATAAGTCCCAGCCTTAATGAACATTTCGGATGCAATTGGGACCGTGCTGTTGACAGGGTTCGAGATGATACCAACAAGCGCTTTGGGGGCGACTTCGGCGCATGCAGCTGCCAAATCTCTCACAATTGAGGCATTGGTGTTGAAGAGGTCATCTCTCGTCATCCCTGGCTTCCTGGGCACTCCTGCAGGGATGATGACAATGTCCATGCCCCTCAAAGAGTCCTTCAGCTGTTCCATCCCCACAAACCCTTTAACCTTGCACCTTGTCTCGATATGGCTCAAATCTGCAGCGACCCCAGGGGTGTGGACAATATCAAACAGATTGAGCTCCGTGATTAATTGAGAGTGTTTAAGGAGAAGGGACATGGGCTGACCAATCCCCCCACTTGCCCCCATAACTGCAACCTTTGCATTTCTCTGCAAACAAACAATCTTATTAAAATATTTGCCTGATTTTATGTTTCTTGAGTAATGATTACAGGGGATGAGGTTGAAAGGTGTCTTGAGCCGTTGGTGGCAGCGGTTTTAGCGATTCTGGAAAACATTTTCCCCTGTTTTTACGAGTAACTGTCGGCGAGAGGGCTGAGGATCTTCTGGGTGGATGTGGCTGAAGGACGAATGAGTATGGACATCACGTGCATCCCTGCGCATACCCAAAACTCGTGCAAATATAAATCCCCTTATCTTTCTTATTCCCCACCTTAACATGCTTATCATTCAAAACCAACGGCATCTCAGTCCATATATTTCCATTTCCATTTGAACAATTTCCAGAAAATTAACTGGGTTCATATTAACGTTGGATTGGGGTGACGTGAATGAAATAGAACGCTCCAACTTTGTCGCCCACTCGTTTTCCACATGTTGAAGAAAATATAACATCTTCCGAATTGAATTAAAAACTGAAAATGGACGTTCGTTGGTCAAGTTTGTCGTCGTCAGTGAAGCCAGCGTTGTTAAAGGCCATTGACAATTTTGGGTTTAAGGAGATGACGCCTGTTCAGGTACAACACTTTTTAAATTGTTTGGCATTTTGAAGCAATTTTTCAATGAAGTTTTTTTTCAGGCCGCTTGTATTCCACAAATGCTTAATTACAAAGACGTTGTGGCAGAAGCAGTGACGGGAAGTGGCAAAACTGTCGCATTTCTTCTCCCCATGCTTCAAATCATGATGGTATGTTTAACAAATTGTTCTATTGGTAATTAATTGATTCTTCATTAATTTTTTTTTTAAAAACTTTTTAAAGAGGAGGGACGTGGAGTGGCAGAAGCATCACGTGGGGGGCGTAGTCATCGCCCCCACAAGAGAACTGGCAAATCAAATTAGCAAAGTATTGGAAAAATTCCTCCAGCATCTACCAAATGTTAGGCAGCTGTTGTTTATCGGAGGAACGTCAGTGGACGAAGATATAGAAAACTTTCAATCAAAGGGAGGAAATATTCTCATTGTCACTCCTGGAAGATTTCATGACCTTTTGCTAAGACAGGAAGGTGCTACACTAAAAGGGGCTTTGAAGCATTTGGTTAGTACAGCAAAATATTAAGATTTTGAGAATGTTTAATTGATAGGAATTAATTGAATGTTTAATTGATATCGTTACATATTTGCAGGAAGTTTTGATTTTGGATGAAGCAGATTGTTTGTTAAGCATGGGATTCGAAAAAGCACTAAATGCCATTTTGCAAATGTTACCCAAACAGCGAAGGACGGGTTTGTTTTCTGCTACTCAAACAACAGAAGTAACGAAACTTATCCGAGCTGGACTTCGCAACCCTGTCTCCGTAGTTGTAGTAGATAAAACACAAAAAGGGAAAGTTCCTGGAGGATTGGACAATAACTATTGCATAATTGAACCCAAATTTAAACTCCACGCTCTTCTCAACTTTATCAAAAAGGAAAAAAAGAAAAAGATTCTTATATTTTTCGCAACTTGTGCCTGTGTCGACTATTTTTCATATGTAATTAAAAGGTAAGCAGTTTTATGACAAGTTTAAAATCATGTCTAAAATTGTATAATTAACTAACCGGTATTTTACAGACTGAACAAAAACATCTCCGTTTCATCAATTCATGGGAAAATGAAGGAGAAAGCTCGAATTGCAATATTTGACAAATTCAGGGAATCCGAAGAAGGTATATTTGTTTAATTGAACTATATTGAATATGGCACTATTAATATTTTATTTATTTATTTGCAGGCATTTTATGTTGCACTGATGTAATGGCGAGAGGAATTGACATTGTGAAAAAGATCCATTGGGTTGTTCAATTTGATCCTCCATCCAATCCAGCAGCTTTTATACATCGTTCCGGCAGAACTGCAAGAAATGGGGAAGAAGGTCGAGCACTGCTAATGCTGCTGCCTCATGAACAAGATTATGTCAAGTTTATTGAAGTTAGCCAAAAGGTAGCAATAAATTGGTTATGTATTATTGTGGTTCAAAAATAGGGCCAATCAATAATAATTATATTATATTGTCATTTTTATACATAGGTTAAAATGCACGAGTTGGACATGGAAAAATGCATTAGAAGAGACACCTTTCAAGAAGACCTTAAAAATATTCAGAAAATTCAGCTACAAGATAAAGCTATATTTGATAATGGGGCCAGAGCATTTGTTTCATATTACAAAGCATATTCCAGATACGAGTGCAATTTAATACTACGATTGAAAGGTATTATTTTGAAAAATTTAATCCCCCTTTATATACCAGTATTGTTAACGTAATTAAATATTTCATTGACAGATTTGGATATGGGAGGAATGGCCACATGTTATGGGCTTTTAAAATTTCCAAAAATGTCAGAATTTAAAGCACCAACATCTTTTGTTGAAGTTGACGTAGATGTTAACTTAATTCCATACAAGTAAGCTTAAAACATGTTTCCCAAAAATTTAACGATATCAGTGTTATTTGATTTTTTATTTTTTTTATAGAGACAAGCAAAAAGAAGAAAGTCGGAAACGAAAGCTGGAAATTTATCAACAAACGGGAACTTGGCCAGAAAAGAACAGTAAAAAACGGAAAATTATAAGTACTGGTTCCTCTTGGTCAATTGCTAAAGAAAAAAGAGCAAAAAAATTAAATAGAAAAGCAAAGAAAGACGGTGGTCATAAAGGGTTGTCAAATTCAGAAATTTCTGCAATGGAAAAAGCAAACCTTAATTCTTAGTGGTTTTTTTATATTTTTTATGTTAATTATAAAACAATAAACTTTTAAAAAATATATATTTAATTCAAAAGTCATCTAATTTCATTCATGATTTGAAAAATTAATTCATATACCTTTTAAAAAGTTATTTTTAAAATACAAACAAGCATAAAAAGTTTTATAGAGAGCAAAATTCCTTGAAGCAAAATTTTATCGTAAGTAGCATTTCAGTCTCTATCTCGTTGTAACAAAACGTGCTAAAAGTATTGAGAGTTTGAGAGTCGCCCTCGGAATATTTGTTGGTCATTTATTTTACGTACTATAATAACTCCAACAATTCCAACACGAATTACGTACTAAAGATGAGAATGTTTATTTTTAAGAAGGCTTCAAATTTCATTGAAGTTTGGACTGAAATGAATGACAAATGCTCACAACGGAGACTTGTGTATGCAAACCCGAAAAAAGAATGCGTGCTAATGCCAAGAGAAATTTATTTTTTTGATTGATAATGGCTAATTGTCCGTGGACCTTATTGTTTTAAATGAAACATGAGACATACCAAATAAGAATCAATATAAATGGACAATCTAGAATTAAGAATTACAACTCCATGCAGTTTATTTCATTTATTTAACGCATTGCAATTGTATGGGATACAGAATAAGGTACTTAAATATTTACGAAGAAGAAAAAGAATGTAAACTTGTTGTTCAATCTGAACGCTCCAGTTTCTGAGAACTAAGACATAAAATTTGGCAATTAGTAACTTGGTTAGTCTCAACAATCTGAACTTGAAGAAGTATCAATGGACAAAAGGAGTAAAACGGAAGAGGAATTTACATAAAAAGATAACAAATTGTGAGTAACACTAACAAATTTCATTCATTTTCAGTTTGCTCCCTAATTGGTATCTGCCTCCTGAGATTTACTTTTGAGCCTTCTCTTTGTATTTTGTAGATCAAATTTGAGAGAATGCTGGAACTGACACGTTTGTTAGTATTTGGAGTGATAGTTGGAGGGGTGCTTTGCAACAACCAACAACTGCAAGATCTGTCCCCTCGTGGTCAAAAGCCCCCTGCTTGTGGAATGATCCCCAAAGTGAAAGTTCGGCATCGATCAAGGGATCCTGGCATATCTTCATTCGGACAAATTCCATGGCAGGTAGGAAACACTTTTTCTTTATATAGAAACTTTGTTTGCATAAAGAGTTGCAAATGAATCAAGTCCGTTTCAGTGCAATTTAACATAGCAATGTTTAACAATTATGGGCATTTTTCATCAACAGCCTACGGACTATTTAAAAGTTTCATCGTTAACATTCTTTGGTCTATAGGTCACAATATACGACAAGTCAGAGCAGAGCTTTACTTGTTCTGGGACATTGATTTCCCCCAACTGGATAATAACTTCTGGCGTTTGCATCCCTGAGGATCTCCCACTTGCTAGATATTCGGAGCTTGAGCTGCGAATGGGGGACTGGGACATTTCCGAACAGGATTCAATGCAAGAAACTTACGAACACTTTACTACTTCAATGGCCAATTTTGTGTACTCTCCGGTTAATGGTTGAATAGAATAATTAAACATTTCCATAATTAGAAGCTAAAATTAGGCTAATATTTCAGACCGGCAGAGATTTGCACTGCTGAAACTTAAGGATCCAGTGCCATTTTCAAGCTATCCACAAACAATGCCAATTTGCCTGCCCTTTGTTGCCGTCAATATAAGTGAAACTCATCTGAACGAATGTTTTGTCTCTGGTTGGGGCTTGCAGGCAAGTTCGGAATCAAATTAAATGTTGTTTATTTATATTCCAATCCGTCATTATCAATTTTCTTTCAGGAACGAGGCAGTGGTGGTCAAGATGAGCAACTCGATACAAATGGAGAGGACGATGAAGGGGCTGAAGAACAACAAGAAGCAGACGAAGAGCTTCCAGGTGAGAACTTGAACTTTAAAAATATTATCACACACCACTAATAATAATTGGTAAACGTATTTTAGACAGTTTTGATGGCTACGATGCCACAAGAGCTCAAGAAAGGGATTACAACTCTTTGGAAAATCTGGATCATTTAAAACCCGAGAGTGAAATTCCTATTGTGCACAATACAGGTAGTGGTCATCACGTACCAGACCCTGTGGAAGATTACCTAGATCAAATCACCGAGGAAAAATCAGAAAACCAAGGGTCTGAAGGCTGGCCACAACAGACGGATAATGAAGCAATGTCAGTTCTATATTTTTTTTTTGTATCGGACTTTCAAAAATTAATATGCATGTAAAACAGTAGTGAAAATGATGCCGATTCAATTCCCGAAGAGTCCGTGCTGTACAAACACAAGCTAAAGTACAAGCAAGGGAAAGCCAAAGGAGTTCGCCGAATCACAAAAATCAAGAAAGAAATTGACCAAGAGGACATCAACGAGCATGGACATGTCAAACGCTACCTGAGAACTGTGAGAACAAAGCGTGGGTCTGGACGACGAAGAAGAAATCGAAAAGTATTGTATTCAAATCACGCAGAGCCAGTAAATGCCCCACTTCTCAAACTATTCCAAGTCGAGCTCCATGAAAATTGCCTTGATGAGCAAAATATTTGTGTATCTCCAACAAATGGACATTATCACATGTTTCCTTGCATGGTAAGCAAACAATGAGAAAATTAATAAAGTTAATAACACTATTTTAAACCCAGGTTGATTTTGGATCACCTCTTTTTTGCAAGAAAATTGGGATGGCAGTAAGTTAAACCTGAATGATAAAATGATGGTAGCAATTTGTTAAATCTGTTAAATTTCAGGGGATTTCAGCGTCTCAACTTGTTGGAGTAGTGAACGGGAGAATCTCAAGCAGAGAATGTTTGGGGCAAATGAAACAAGAAAAATCTGTTGGAGTCTCACTTTTTTCCTCAGAACAACTCGAGTTCATAAGAAAAACCATTGATCCAGATCTTGTTTAATTAATTTATAATTTGACTACTCTTGTTATCTTATGTCTAAAACTTGGGCATCAGTATTGCTGAACTTTAAAATGATACATGGCAGGAATTTTAATGCTAATTTATCAATATAAAGATGCTGTAGTTGACTACAATATATTGTATTACCATTTTAATACAGTACATATGCCGACAAGACTGCGATTGCTACTATCCTTCACCTTACTGGTACCAAATAAAATTTATTAATACTGAAATCCAATTTAAATTTGTCATATTTATTATTTATTATATTTATTAAATTTGTCATATTTGCCTTCTTGTTTACTACTGAAAATTTATTAAATAATAAATTGTTTAGATACAAACAATTTATATTTTAGAGCATTTGACGTATGCAGCATTGCATTCAATTCCTTCTCCACTTTTTGCTTCCAAAACAACATCATCCACTGACCCACTGTCAATTGCAGCATTGCGAGACTTTCCATAGATCCAAAGTCGCCTCAAATTATCGTCTTCTGTGGAAGTATTATTGGAAGGGTCATTGGGGGGATGATTCAATTCTTCCAAATTCAGTACTTGTAGATCAGCTAAAGTTTCATAGCCGAGGAATTGGCAAATCTCTTCAGCCATTTCAACTGACCATTTGTTGGAGCAGTATGGATGCCATGAACCTCTAATTCTGACCAGAACATAGCCTTCTAAAACCCTCTTACTCCTAAATGTATATATTTTAAAACAGTCAGCATTTTCATTAGCTAAGAACATTAAAACAGATTACTACCTGTCCATTGTAATGTTTGCCAAAGTCGAAGAAACTGCAGTGCATAAAGCTTCATCCAATCCGTTGCTGCAATCCTTCAAAAAAATGAAAATTTATCATAGCTTTCATAATCTTGATACTTGATTTACTATTCTTACTTTTACAGAATCGCAAACCAAATTTTTATGAACGCATTCCCTAGATTGCTGATCGCAAACAAAAGAGTCGTCTAGACCACAGGGACAGTTCAATTGATCACTTCTATCAGGACATCGTGACTTTCCTACAGTTTCGAAATAAGACTGGTTTTGTAAATGATTACAAAATGTGCATTTAAAACAATTCTCATACCATTTAAGTGACAAATGGATTGAGGAGCAGCAAGTTCCAAGTAATATCTGCAAGTACAATTTTCAGGTTCTGGTTCGTCAGTTGGATCATCATATCCGCAATCGTAAACACCATCACAAAATGCCGAAATCTAATAAATTGACGTGAAGTACATCTTTTAAAACATGTAACATAAAGTATGTTTTGTAATCATACAGGGGTGCAATTTCCAGTCATTTGGCATTTAAAATGTCCCACAGGGCAAGTAACGATTGACGCCTCAAGTTCCCCAATTTGTTTTTCATGTTGTTGTTCACGTTGTTGAACATGTTGTTCTTCATGTTGTTGTTCACGTTGTTGAACATGTTGTTGAACATGTTGTTCTTCATGTTGTTGTTCACGTTGTTGAACATGTTGTTCTTCATGTTGTTCTTCATGTTGTTGAACACGTTGTTCTGCGACTGGGACGAGATTATCAAAAACTTCATTGCCTCCTTGAGAAGTATTAACCACGTAAATGGTCTGATTATTGCAGTCTGCTCCTAAAATTAAAAAATGATTACCGATTTGGTAATACCAAAGGCTACAATTCCTAGCAAACCTTTACCTTTTTGCTGATGTGTCCTAGTGGACAAGGTGACGAGAAGAAGGATGACACATGCGATAAGCGTCGAAATAAACATCCACCAGGCGATTTTCTTGGCGAAATTTAATTTCCGCTGATAACTATAAGCCAAATTTGGATCAATTATTTCCGAATTATATCCCGGCGTCCAGGTCCGATGAAAATAGACACAAAAACCCATAATTATCACTGGAAAGGTCTCAGCAAGTAAAAAAAGGTTTTGTTGCCCAAATGGACAACTAGATTAACTAGAAACTCCCAAAATAATCCAATTTACAAATTGGGATTATGATCAACTGGTGATGGGCGGGTGGAGTAAATTCAGCCACTGTCTCAAACTGCCTCACCTAAGAAATAAATTTGAGACAAGTCTCTTGAGACAAAAGAACATCTTTAAAAGTAGGAGTGTGCTTGAAATTCATAAATTTCTCGGATGACTGATATCCAGGATTTATTTTACGGCTCAAGTTTTACAACCCGTATTTTCTCCCAAACGGACGACCACCCGTGTTGACCTTCATTTTGCACTATTCCTCTCAAAATGATCAAATATTTTGACACCGAAAGAGGCAACAGCAGATGCGGGGATTGATATAAAAAAACTTTTAATAATAAAGGAGTCCCAACAAACAAACCATTGTTGTGGATCACTGTCCATTGTTGGTTGGGGGTAATTAAGCCCGGCTACTGGGCTTCACTCCCAAACTCATCAACTCACTCCAATTCGTCATATCATCCAAAATTGATTGTAATTATCCAGCCGTTGGATGTACGTGTCTTTTGTGGCCAAAACTAAAGCATGTTTTGTATTTCCTTCGTTCAGTTAAAAATTTGGCGTTGGTGCACCAAACGAAGAAATGGTAATCGTAAAAGAACAATGCGTAACGTAAAAGTTGACATCTGCCAATTAAGAAAGGTTTTATAGACAATTATTTTCCGTGTTTGTTTAAATCCCGTAAAAGTTTTCCGTAAACGCCTTCTCATTTGAGCTAATTTAAATTCTTGCCTTTTCCGTAAATATTGCATTATGGGTGCAATGCAGTGTAATGCAATGCAAATCATTTCAAAGTTATAAAAAGGGTTGTAATATACATATAAATATAGAAATCTGACACGCGTTTCATGCACTTTGTAACAACTGTTTGTTTCATTTATGTAATCTGATAGTTGTGTAAATGTTTTCTGACAAAAAGACCGACAAAAAGGTCGCTTTTGAGAGACGAGTCAAATTTTTGAGACACCACAAACAAATTTTAAGAACAAGTCTCAGCGGCATGCAGTCTAGGATTAGCTAATTATATTTAATTTAACATCTCCTTCCGTTTATTAATTTGCTTGTACAAGGAGCTTTTGTGCTCCAGAACGGAAGGATGTCCCTTTTCATTAATTATTCACAATTTCTTAAAAGATGATACAATTTTGAGCCCAGTTTTTAAACCCTGTTTAATATTCCTATACACAAATCTTTCTTTAGTTAAACTGAATAATTATTCAAAAATTAAAGAGCAGACTGATTCATTAATATTTAGAGTAAACATTGTCGGCTAAAACTAAAAGGCCATTTGCATACAAAAGGCTCATGAAATTTAATACTTTTATCTCATCAACGCGACACATTACATTATATTATGTATGTTCAACCCTTTTAAAAATTAATGGGAAAGTTTCAACCAACAAAGTCAAACCCATACATAAATTTATTGTCGCAAATTGAACTTTTCGGAAAAGTCCAAATCATTCTCCACCAAATTACTTGTTCCCATGATTTGCAAATTTTGTGCAAAAAACCCGAAACAAATTGGTCTTCGGCAGAGAAACCTACATATATAAATAAATAATTTGTGCAGCTTTGTAATTTTATGAAAATTTGATAAATTTCCCTAAAATTGTTATGTAAAGGGGGTGTTTTAAGGGTTTTAGGTAAATGGAGACCACCCATGGCACTCACGGGCCATTGGTTGACAATTGACAACTGAAAAGAAGGGATTTTATGTACACACGTTAACAACTCACTTTTTTCTTGCTTGCATAAAAGTTCACTCACTCGTAAGCTGGAACTCAATTAGGCATAAAGTTATTATTTATTGTATGTCAGCCTGCCAAACCACTTCATTTTACGGTTGCAATAACAAACAAACATTTAAAGAACCCTCAAAGAAATGGTTAATTCCAACTCTATTAAAATGGGAGCAATCTTCAGGTCAAACCAAGTGCGGAATTTAAGGACGCGAGCACAGAAAAGATTTACGCTAATAATCCAGCCACCCAAGTTTTATTTATTACTTATTTAGCTTCGTCAAAATCCTTGTCTGTCTGTCTGTAATTCTCTGTAATCCTCGCCATTTTTTTCTAAAAAATTTTGACCAATAGATAGCTTAGTTTGGTAGATAATTACATGTAAATTTGGATAATGTAGCCCCACTCCCAGGGGCAGGGGGTGGGGTACAAATTTTGGGGCAATACGAGATTACACAATACGAAGACGCTGCTGCTTTCAAAAACCCATTGAATGATTTATTTAAGGCCGTGAAATGATTTGAGCCATTGCTAAAATTCATGTGGCGTGTAAACCAGGAACTGGCTGCCAACTAAAGTTTTTTTTTATTTAACTAAAATCTAAAATTTCTTGGCAAGATCAAAAAACTTTTGGCTGTAACTTTTTGAAAAAGGTGGATAGGAAAAGAGGAAGAAAAAAGATTTAAGATTTAATCCCTCTTTTATAAAAGTATCTTCTTTTTGCTCTGCCGACTGCATTGAAACATTGAAAGACAACAAAACTTTTGAATTACAAATAGACAGTTGGCAAAAGGCTGCAATTTTATTTATGGAAGCACGGCTGAAAAAATATTCATATAATTAAATATTTAATAAAAATTTCCTCGTGATGCATCCAGCCTCTAAATGTAATTAAGATTATAATAACTGATATTTAAAATAAATTAGAGTCCGACTCTCAAATGACAAAATATTATGACACATGCAATTGACAAAAAGATGGTGTCCCGTGGTCCGAAAAATTATAAATTTTCTTCCAGTCTCTTTTTGATTAAACTTTGCTTCCTCACTTACACCTTTTCATTTGATCTATATAATTCCGTCTGCAGTTTGAATTTAAGTGGCGACTCTTTGTTTTTTTATGGGAGAGGACAATAAGGAGAATAATTATCCACAATCATGTGAGACTGAAATCATCATAAATCCAACTTTTTGTTACTTTTATTCAAAAGTCTCATTAGATCCGCATGATCTTGGGATTTGGGATAATTTCGTTTCTTTGCACTTTGAGACTCTGGCTCTTTTATTATAACAGTCTAGTCAATTTCCATTTAATTTAAAGATGCTGAGGCTGGAGGCTAAAAATTGCTCCTGGAATTTAAATGTGTTCATTTCCTAATTCCATTTATTTTTTAAAATAGAGTAAAGTAAAACCAGAAGTTAAATGTGCCGAAGGGTTATGATATTTATCATGCTAACATCCAAATCTCCTCCACATTTGACAGGGATGAGAAATGTACATATTCACAACTTATTAACAGCAAATGCGAGATGGTTTATTGAAAGATTTTTGAAAAAATGGGAATAAATAATTGGATCCCTTATACAAGTGCTTTATTTGGATGAGACAGAAGTCGGAGGAAGACAGGCGTGACGAAAAGCTGACTTTTACTGACGAAGAAGAGGCATTTATTTCCAGCATCATACAAAAGAAGTTTCATTCAAAAAAAAGTTTGATGGAGAGAGAAGCAAAAGTTAAACAAGATTTGTCACAATGCGTGTCTGTCTAGTCCAATATCATTTTTCTATTTTTTTCACTCTTTTTAGAGTTTAGTTGAAGGCAAAAAAAATGATTGGGCTATTATAGTACAAATAGTTGTTTGGTGAGAGCCAGTGAGTGACTATAAAACTGGTTTTGAGTTGCAATTGCAGCAGCCTCCATTTTTTAAAGAAAGCAACAATGTTTTAAAACAAGGGAAATTTGTGAAAGGTTGTGTAAATTTTCTTAGCCATCTCGCTAATGCGGCTAATGAGAGTACAAAGGTGGGATGTAGTTGTATAAAATTGCAATTTCATCTACTGTCGTCTCCCATTAGTCCGGGGGATTAATATATATTAGAGTGACAAAATGGACAAGTTAGCTCCTTGAAATTACAAATACGCGTGTGTAATGTAATGGGCATAGAGAATGGGCATGCAGAAATGCTTTAATGGACTCCTTTTGCACTCATTTAACGTTCCTACGGCGTCCCTAATCCCCTTGAAATCCCATTCTTCTCCTTTTAATCACTTCTTATATATCTACTCATGTCATACTTTGTCACTCCAACTTATTTAACACCTGAGTCAGATGCCAGCAGCCAGCAGATGCCAAAAATGTCGATATATATCTTTACGTGTGGTTAAAAACCAATTAAGTCAGTTGGCCCTCGTAAATTAATTTGACATTGTGCCCTGGGAGTGTTGTTTGGACTTTTTTCAATTAGCCCTCTCATTTCCGATCGTACAAACTTCAAGCCACACAACGTGTTGTATTTAGCTAATGCAATAAATTACCCAGAAAGGAAAACTTGGGGCGAAGTCATTTTGTAGTAGAAGCGATATGATAACTTTCCGTCAATTCCACTTGCTGAGGACGCGGATGGGTTGGCAGGGTGAGAATTTACAAACTTTGTAAGGAGGGGCTTCTGGATGAGATTAATGTTATGGATGCGCTTTAACACCAACTCATTTGCTGCTTCCTTTGCAAAAAAAAACGAGACCTTGCCAATCCCATTTCACACCTCAGTCAACCATGTCAATTTTGCTAGTACTATCACTTTGTTCAGTTGACACAGCCAACAACCAATCAATAAATTTGAAGAGATTCAGACTGTCTCAAATTCCAGCAGAGACAAATAATGACGATGAATGTACATAAAAAAAAAACTTTGTCACTGTCACAAAATGACACAGCAGAAGCCATTTTGTTGGCTAGTAGTAGTAGTATAACTAGTATATATATAGTTCTCATGAATTATTATTGGTAAGAGTTATCCATGCGTTGCTTTGCTTCAGGATCATTCCTGAAAAGCGTCGGTCAGTCAATGTCACCATTCTGGAATTTTATCTTTTTTTAGTCTTTTTTTTAAATGGTTGGTAAGAGACAAATGAGAATTTAGTGACCACATCTCTATTCTTATATTTAAACATTTTAAAAGCCTTGAAGCATTTGACCGGTTTTTTGGTTTGTGGCATTTACTTATTTTTGATTCTTGTTTAAATGAAGACAATTTGTGATTCATTCATTCATTATTGTCATAGTAAAAGTAAAAGAGTATATAGGATTCCGGTCTGAGATCAAGTAGAATGCCAAAATAAAATGGAACAGTTTGAATGTAACAAAGGAGTGGCTAAAATTGCTCCCCAGGAGTCCAATGCAGTAGTGCACACAAGGACTCAGACAATTCCACTCACTCCAAGTCAACAGGTGGTCTTTTCACAACGACGCCTCAAAAAACTCTTGAAAATAATCAACTTTGTACAAAATTATGAGAATGAGACGTTTAATTAGGAGTTCTTTTAGAATTTGAGAATTTGTTTGTAGGATGGAAAGCGTCCGACACGCCTCAAATTACGAGTCAGTGTCACTCTGTCCACTGCCTTACAAATTAAGGAAAATTTGAGAAAATTGCCAACCTTGGAGTTAAACTATGCTTACCAATGACAACCAGAGACCATGAATTTGACAAATAATCGGCTCAGTTCAATAAGTTTCATTTTTTTAAACTCATTTTTATTTTTATTCCGTATTTAAACAACATAAACAAACAAAAATCATGAACTAGAAAATCATCGTATACAATTTTGCTTCTAACTTTATTTTATTTTATTAGGTGCGATAATTAACATTTGGTTCACTAACTTAAACTTTTCTAGCTAAAGCTAATGAGAGTTGCAACTTTACAAGTGCAGAGTTTTATATAACTAGCATACATAATAATATATAGTTCAAGGCATTTTAAGGCATCCTGTTCCACAAACATATAAAGCTATTGAACATTGGGGAAACTGAGATTCCTTTAAAATATCATTTGGTTGATAACTACCAGCCGTAGTAGGCCTGGTGTCGAGGGGGCACGGGACCCATGAGACCTGGGGATGAGTAATATGCAGATGTGAGGGAAGAGCTCATCCCGCCCCTCCCACCAACCCCCAACGGACCCCAATGGTCTTCTTGGAGCCCCACGGACTGACCCCCAGAAGGATAACCCCCAAGACCCCCTGACGACGATGAACCGTTGCCCATCTATAACCCCATATTATGTAACGTGTGCGTATATAATTTTAAGAGATGAGCCATTCATTACCTGTGAGGACAACGAGCTGCCATAAGCCGAACCTGCCATCAGAGAATTTCCTAAGGCGGCGGCGTAAGATGCCGAGGCTGCAGCAGCTGCGGCGGCAGCCGACGAGGAACTTGGGGGTGCAGTATTTACAGGGGACGACATGGAGCCTGAACTATTGCCCATTGAAATTGCAGACATTCCCATAGCTGCAGAGGGGGAAGATGACATTGGGGTCAGGGATGAGGAAGATTGAGTCCCCTGACCGCTGCTTGTCGTGTACAAGTCCGTCGGACCTTTAAGATTTATAAACATACAAAATTTAAAAAAAGCTTTCGAAAATTTCGAAATGCAATTATTCCAAGTCAAAACAGAGTTTAAAGGGTCAGATTTTGTGCCGAGTTGTATTGGCTTTGTCATTGGATTGCAGACACAAACAGAGGAAATGGAAATGATCGTGTTTCTTGTCACGCGTTCTTGGCTAATCAACAAAAAGCGCAAGTAAATATTTTTCTACTATAGTTGCAACATTTTCAATTTTCAACCCAAATCTCCATTCTACTTTGTTTTAAAAAATTAAAACTTTTCAACACATTTTTCTCAAATATTTTTCACAAAATGCATTTTAGCGATTATAAGCTTTGCATTGGGTTGAGCTTTGGATTATTTTCCAATTTCCACTTCCACACTTTGTGGTCCACGCCCAAAACTTTTGTGTTGCTTTTGTCACACTTTCTCTTACACAATGCTATGCAATCATTGTTTTATCATACATATAATGTTGCTAAAAAGCTTACTTTGAGGGGTGGCTGCAAAGTGTGAGTCGTGTAGGGAGTGTGGGTGTGGATGTGAGAGGACGGAGTAACTGGAAGTGGGTGTGGCGTAGACGGGAAGTCCCATGGACGAGTTTCCATAACTGCTTCCATTTCCACTCGTCACTTGTTTCCTAAGCCGAGCTCGGCGATTGCTGAACCAGACCTAAGAAAAATAATTAAGATTTTAAGTATCTCTGGAAGAAGATGGAATTAATTGAGGCTGTCAATCCTCTCATTGCCAAATTCGGTAGCTCATCAAACAAGAACAAAGGACCACACATTCGTCCTACATGCTACACTTACTTGAAGTAGTTCCAATCAAATTTGTTAGCCAACAAAACACAATCAATTCAATGTGCAGGATGAACATGTTTGGGCGGTGTGAAAACAATTGTTGTAAAAGTCATCAGTTGCAAACAATGGGAAAGTTGAAAAGAGGATAATGGATTTGGTTCGAAAGCCCATAAATTGCTTTTCTTCTAAATAACATGCTAGTAAAATTCTGAAAGTTTCTGATGGAAACTTTCCATTTATCTGCGTTTGTTTTTGCATATAAACTTGGATGGAATTTGCATTACATGTCACAAACTAATATTATTACCATTACATATTTAATGAAAGAGAGTGGCCAATTTTGAAAGCATGTACATAGAGAATACAAAAGTTGCAAGATGTTGATAGTTTGTTGGTTGGTGTGAGAAAAATTTGTCTGCTCATTAAAAGGACAACAATGACTTGCAATTTCATAAGTTGAAAGTTAATCTACAATTTGGCTCCTTCTTCGTTGGAACGATACAAAGTATGCCAACAACAGGAGCAGCTAATAATAAATGATGATGATGTTTCAAAACTTTGTATTGTATGGAACCCATTTTATTTTCCCCAAACTGTTGCTCCCTTTGTTTCAGTTTCCCTTACCACAGACAAAGGGCGCAGGAAGGAGATGAGACACTAGGATTTAATTGTCTCAGCTTAAGTCTAAGTGTTTCCATATTAATGAGATGAGCTGGAGATGGCTACTACGTGCCATTAAATTATTCAGTAGTCGGCGAGGACAAAGCTTTGTCAACCGCATTAAATTATCTATTTATGTACCTGTATTCTGGCCTCCGTGAGTTTTGTGCGTTGTGCGAGTTCTTCTCGTGTGTAAATGTCTGGGTACTGCGTCCGCTCGAAGGCTTTCTCCAGTTCGTCCAGTTGATGGGCCGTGAACGTCGTCCGAGATCGTCGCTGCTTCCGCTTCAACGGAATCCCGGGCTCAGACTCACAGTCAGAACCATCCGAACTTTTATCTAGAATTAACAAGTTTCATACATCAATTATTTAATTAATGCACAGACGCGTTTCAACTTCTCATGAATAGCGAAAAGTGATTTATGCGTTTTTGTCGTCATGCTTTGAATTTTGCGTTCACATAAAGCTCCAAAAAGTTTGGTTTGGGATCAACTACTCCTACATATCTGCATTTTTTGAGAGCTTCCTTATGAAAAAATGCCGCAGACATTAAAAGGTGCAGTAAAGTAAAGTACCACCCATGGTATGGAATGGAACACGTTAAATTAGGATGAGTGAAGGAGACAAATGTTTGAGCTTCTAAAATTGGGTGAAGTAATCAAGGAGGAGTCATCATAATATATAAATCCAACTTGGTTTGGATTGCGTGTCAAGTTTTTCCCAAGTTTGTTCTTGTATGTGAGAGCTAAAAGCCGCCTCTTTAGTCCTAATTACGGGAAGCCAGCTATTTGTTTCAACCCCAACAATCATAGCTATCCAACATTTGTCAATTTGGGACCGCTTATTATATCTAACCTAATTTCATTAGGAAATTTTATTTTTTATATCCCCCCTCAAATTGATTTATTTACATCAACTTCTGCAATCTTTACCTATCAACTCTTTGGCATGTGTTATTATTGTATAAAATCCAATGAGTTTTTTAAATAAAAAATTGCCGGTGGCTAAAGAAAGTACAAGTTACATAATATGCATTACATAATAAATTGCTTGTTGTTGTTGGTAGCTTACTGGTTTAGATCTAATGAAATGTTACAGGATTTTAATATCAAGTTGTTGCATGATCTCAACACATTTTTCAAATAAAGCCTTCCGGTCCATTTTTTTCAAGCTTCCAAAATAAAATGAAGATTTTTATATTTATTTGAGAGGACTTACCATCCAAATTTTTCTTATCCACATCTTCACCCTCTCGACCCCGCAAAAGTCTTGATATCGCACTAACTGAAGGAGCAGAAGAACGGTCACAAATCCCTTCCTTTATCAATCTGTCAACAACCAAAAAATATGTAATTTAAATAAAATTTCATGCAAATTACATCTATATTTGTATTTCTTTTCTCAGAGCCATAATATATAAATGTATGTCTAATGGTTGAAGCTGGCAGACATTTGGGAGCCCTTTGCTCAAGTTATATAATGTCGTAAATCCTGGTTGTCAACTAAAACCAACTCCTACTTCTTCTCAAGCAAACAGACTCTCAAAAGCCTTTCCTTCTCCCATTGAATGCAAGAGTTATTTCATCTCATTTTATGGCTGTTGAGCTGGGACACAATTTACTAATTAATACAAATGAGTGTCTCTTTGTCCCCGAAAGATTTACAACTCTCAAAAAAAAGGACAAACCTGTCTCTAATTTCCCATGAAAACACCCCCGGATTTTCCTTCCGATAATCTTCAATTCTCTTTTCCACGTCGGGCGTCGCAATTCTTGGTTTACTGCCCCCAATGACCCCAGGTCGAATTGAGCCCGTTTCTTGGTATCTGTTTAGTATTTTGGATACACATCCATGAGAGACACGAAGTTGTCGGGAGATGACACAAGGACGAATTCCTGAGGCTGCCATTTCCACAATTTTGAGACGAATGTGATTTGGGAGTGGTCGACCGTTGATGAAAACTCCCCCCAACTGGTTCACGCGCCCCTGTCCTGTTTCTCGGAAATAGAAAGAGGACAGAATTATAGCATTTATTACAAACGATTATCGTTTTGAGACAAGTGTGGAGTTGTCAAAAGATTTAGTGTGGGTTTAGTAAACAGTTATCAATTGTAGATAGTAGCTTTAACAAGCTGGAAGATTTATGATGTTTTAAATTGTGTAAGTCACTAAAAACTAAGGTCCTTCATTGTACTCTATACATTGTTGAGTTGTAATAATTTTGTTTGGAGATTAGGTTCAAGAGTTTAGCTGTCAACTCAATTTACAAGCAACACTTTCTTATTTTATGGCTTTACAACTTGTCAGCCTCTTTTACAACACTTGTTATCAATCCTCAATAATTCCCTATTTGTTCTTCTTTCAAACTCTCATTTGTCATCCTCTCAATAAGTATTCAACTTTGCATGAGAATAATCTGTCTCAAGTTGAAGCCATAAATTTAAAGGAAAAAATGGTTGCAGTAAAAGTGTCATAAATACCGAAACTTTGCATGCATGCATTGATTTGCATACACATGTGCGTGTGAACTAATTGTTGGACCTACCTTGGAAAGGATATCCTGCAAAACAGGGTCGCATCATGGCGATATTTGTCACAGTCATGTCTGGGTTATCCAGCATGAGCAAACTATTTATTTGTTCCGGATTTGAGCTCCACAGTTTGTAAAAACTTTCACTCAGTTTATAATTTAAGGCACCAATTAACAATCCACTTTAAATTAAATTAACACACTTTTCATGTCTCACTTCACTTCCACTTTGTGTACTTTTGCTTAGATGCTGTTCGCTTGGGATCCAACCAGCAAATGAATGAGAGCTCACTTACAGCCAACTTTACTTTGCAAGTTACAAAACCATTTGTTCAAAATTACATGCTACACAAGATTTAAGTACAACAGAAGAGCCTAACAAGTACATGCATAAGAAGATTGTGACTATTGTGAGTGGTTTCTTTCGAAAACGATACGTTCCCTTTACCAAAAAGCCTTCTCAAAGAGTCTGACCCTTAAATGACATGAGGCAATGGTTTGGATTGCTCTCAATTCCAAGCTGTTTTACCCAAGAAATTGATGGCTACAATAAATTGGACAGGTGAGGGAGAGATAATGCGAGCTTAATAAAAGCTGCCCTCCCTTCCAAATCATTGGGGGCTGGGGATTTGGCAGGCGGAGGCTGACTTCTCATTCGTCCAACCCAAACTACGTTTAACGCATCTCATATAACAATTATTTATTCCGGATTCTTTTTTTTTACAACTTTACCCTTTCAGTTGCTTCAAGCATTTGAATTTTAATACATACGTAACCAACTCAAACTGCAAAGTTTTTATTAACTCTGCAAATACTCGAAAAAATGGAGTAACCATTTTTCTAAGAAATGTTTTCAGTATAAAAAAATTTCTTTGGTTCTCACGGTGCCAAATGATGCTTGACTATTTGCTACCAATACTATCTTTTTATTTATTTCTGTAGTTTTAGAAAATTGGCAGCATGACGGCTAAAAATTGGCATATGAGATAGAGTTCAGCTCTAAAGTCAGAGCCTTCTAAATAAACCACAATTTAAAGTACAATTTTTTCCCAATTTCTTTACTTGAAGGCAAACTGAGGCAGTAGAGCGTAAAAGGCAACAGCAATTTTCCTATACAAAAACAAATTTAAACGAAAATTGGATGGAATTTGGATATTATAAAAAATGTCTCTCTTCCAACTCCCAAAAGTTGACTTCACCTTCACTTTCTTGGTCTACTTCTTTTTAAGGTATTCAGGAGCACGAAGGAAACAAATGCCAAGCCGTGGGGGCCCCTTTTTGTTTTATTTGTCCCATGTCTTGTGATTTCCACACATTTGCAAACTTATATTGTACTCATTTTATTCCATCCCGTCCCTATCCAGTTAGTTAATGGGCTTGGAGATGATAAAGTGGGCTAAGGGCAGAGCCCACGGAGAGCCAAAGTAACCGACACTCCAGGACCAAGTGTCTGATGATGAGCTTCTTCGGCATTTCTTTTACTTTTACCCCAATCAACAATTCCTGGCTCAAAAAAGAATTCAACAAGTGGCCTCTTTATTAGAACAAAGTGCTCTTTTGGGTCTAAAATGATTAATCATTGCATTGCATTTCAAAGAAACAAAACTACTACTGACTACTTCGAAAGATGCAATTACATACAAAGTTATATAATGCCGTATGTATGTAGTATTCCAATTTGTGTATCATCTGTTGACATTTGTGGTTATGCAACAAAACTGTTGAGAAAGTTGAGACTTTGTTTGTTGGCTGGAGTTGATTACTATCTCTGTCAGTTTGGTACTATTTCTAAGGTGTGAGATTGATGTGTGTAGATTGCAGGGGAGAGTGAGAAGACAAATGATCACATTGTGTGGTTTCCAAGCTTCGGCCCTTTTGAGGAAAATCTTTCCAATTTTTCTTCATCATTTTCAAACTTTCCACCTCCAAATTAAGTTTCCGACGCCCCTCTGTGGCGTTCTTTGAATCAAAAGAGGAAAAAAGCCAAAACAATAACTCCTTTTGTTGACTGGGTCTTATTAGAAAAAAAGTTTTTTTAGATCATTGGGCAAACCAACGGATGGATTTTGACTCAAACTTCTTATATTCCTCTTTTTTATATAATGATGATGATGATGATGATCCCATTATTTCACAGTGACTTGACACTCCTCTTTCATCTTCTTCTCCAATGAATAATGTAACAACTTTGCCAAAATGTTTCTGGAAATATGGAAATTAGAGGACAACAAACAGACAAACAATGGGATGTGTCACGATTCAATTTCCTGACTCCTGGAGTTTGCATTCTTTATAATAGGCCTTTAAAATTTAAATCGTGCCAAAGTGACAACAATTTAAGTTTAAGGGCAGAGCTACATAATAAGTATATATAAAAAACATGTAGCGGATAAAAAATAGCAGATGTTTGACATTTGCTTCTATTTTTCAAAACGCGTTGACGAGAATGATTACAAACTGGAAAAGTTGTTGTACGTAGCAAAGTAATTAGGCTTTATTCCGGCCAATTAAATTTTTTAGAGGATATACATTACACCTATTTGTATTTGAGCGAGCAGGGCTAATTAAATGGAACACAAAGGGTGAAAATTATTTCCATTTTCCAAGCGACATCCTTCTCTCAGCCCAAATTGTCAATCAAATGATCCAACGGAAACATGGAGTAAACAGAAGCTGACAGAAGGAGGATGGGAATTGATGAAAATGGACCAATTTTCATTTTTTTTATATTTTGGAGCAAACAATGGAGGATGACGGAGAATGGACGGATCATTTTATTTTATTTTATACATCTAGTAGAATCTAGGCCCCCGTTGAGTTACTCTCCATTCACAAACTTTAAATTGAACCACTTTCTCAAATAAAATCCAGTTAGTGGGAGGCAAAGAAATTTCCTAAAGAATATAAACTACTATCAAATCCCTCTTCATCAATCATCAGAGTTGCTTAATATTTTTGGACTATGAATGAATCTATGAATGAATGAAGACAATTAGTTGTGTTGGCCATTGTTTCACTCTCTTGGCTCCCAACTTGGCCCTAATGAATGAATTCCATTCGGACAAATTTGGCTGGATAAAGAGTCCGAAGCAATTTGACAAATTGATCCCAGTGTACATTTCTAATGATAAAAATGCTTGTAACCAACAATTGCTTCCCACTGCATTCCAGCCCAGCTTTGTTTGGGCTAAATGTGGATCACCTTAGTTGGTCCAATGGCCCACAATATGTGTCACTCAAGTCGAGGGTGCGAGGATGACTTTTCAAAATCAAACAAGATCAGAATGACAAAGAATTAAAGGCCAAATCATTCTCTTGGAATGGATGGGCTCTGGAATCTCAAACATTGTAACTTTTAATTGTGTTTCTTGTTTCACACGAATTAACAACAAAATTCCAAAGCTCCAGCTTCCAACAACTTAATGTCGGAGGATAATGTGAGTTAAAAAAAGTTTTCGGGTCTCAAAGTGTGAATTGTAAATTTTCCATGAATATTCAATTCTGGGCGAATAAAAGAGTCCAATGGTTTTTGGTTCCTCGGTAATTTAGCTCGTGAAATCTCCGTTTTAATCGAGGGTGAAAAGATACCTCAAAATAAGATCCGAAATGTCACAATCATAATAAATGATCGTTTTTTTGGGTCAAAAT
>JAQIXN010000149.1:0-61167 GCA_034698145.1 Proisotoma minuta
GTAGAAACAAAAACAAATATATAAATAAAAATAAGGAAGCCGATTATTATAATCAATATTTGATTGAAAAAGAAAAAAAAAGAGTGAATATTTTTCGATTATAATTGGTCGTCTTTTAAGTTATTCTAGAGAAATAAAGGTCTGTCGCCCTGAATCTAACCAACAAGTGTCACAGACAAAGGAAATATATTGCGGATGAACTTACTGCGTTCATAACTCAAGGCGACTAATGATATCCTTCACTCTATTAAGGAAAGGAGCAAAGTGTACCGAACTGGAGTCCGTCATATTCTTGACCTCTGACATGTATTTATCAATGGTGTGGATGTTGGGGGGTTCATGTGTCCCCGGAAGTGGTAGAGAGGCAAAGGATGACGCCAAAACGGAACGCAGTCGATTTAGATTTTGACTCAACATTTCATTCTGTAGTTTTTGCTGCCTCATTTCATGTTCCATCCTTTCAATTTCTTGTTGCATTTGCTCAACATGTTTTTGAAGGGTCGCATTTTGTTCTTCACATTCAGTTACTGTTTTGCGGAGGGCTCGTAATTCTAGTTCTCGAGCTGCAACAATATATAGACTCAGTGAAACAATTAGACATTTTTTTATGAAAACAAAGTTTGGTTTATGAAACCGGTTAAATAAAACTATGATGCCAGAAGAAAGAAAGAAAGAATTACAGCAAACAAGGTAAAATGTTAATCTTTTACAACAACAATGCCAAATTAAAACTCGGTTTCTTTGAAATATAGATATTATTATTATTTCTCAGCTCCACGGTTTATATGTATACCTTCGATATATTGACCGTAGCCAAATATTTCTGTTGTTGTCGCCTTGAATGGTGTCGAATCTGATGAACCACACAAAAACCCAGAAATGATGCTAGCAATAAGGCATTATTCAAGGAGCGGATTAATTGATCTATATAGGCAGCAATTTCAAGCACTTTATAAAACACGAGAGTTTTAGCACCTACAACAGCGTCTGCTATGAAGAAATTTTTACAGAAAAGGACAAGACATACAGACAGAAGGACAATACAACATCTAATTTTTACCGTTTTGTCCTCAGAGCAGATAACGAAAGGTTCGTTTATAATGAAAAACATTGAATACGAATAAAAACACGAGCAAATCATAAAAAATTCACAAGGCAAAGTAAAAATACGAAGAAGCTAAGCTTTCTTTCAATTAGTTAGCTATCATTGTTAAAATAGAAAAAAAGAATAATTAAAACAGTTGAATGTGTAAGTTTTGTTAATTAAAAAAACTCAGAAAAATAGAGTGAATTAGAGTGACATATTTTCTTCAATCTGGCAGAAAGCTCAAGCTCCTTATCTTTCTATAAATGACATACAACTCATTTCTACGACTTCATCTACCTCATCATATCATTTCATTAATTTCAGTTGTTGGTCATCCTTCCTCTCTTACCTATATATATAGCCTAACATTTCTGACTTACCAAATAATACTAATAACTTTTAAGAAACCGAGTAAAAAACAGGCCAAATCAAAGGTTGCATTCAATATAAAAAGCAATAAACGAACCTTTGTTATGCTCGAGGAATTCCTCGGTAAAAATTGGTATTTCCATACCAGTGTCATGATTAATGTGAGATGGTCGATTCATCATGTTCATAGCAGAGCTGCCAGGTAGCGTAGAACTCATCATGGAAGAATTGTACGAACTATTCGGTGTGCTCATGGCGTTCGTTCCAGAAATGGACATGTCCAGCGTGGAATTTTGAGAAGGGGCTGCATTGTTCTTCTGCTTTTTCCGCTTATTATTCATACTTTTGTACTGTTCAGTCTTCTTGTATGCGCTCATCTCTCGTTCATAGTTTTGTTTATCTGCCTCTGCCGAGTCTAAATATTTCTAAAATACAGAAAAGGAAAACATTAGATTTGTCTTAACAAACCAATTTCATCTTGATTTTAATAAAATTTGCCTATACCTGCTTCACTTCTTTTTGCATGTTGTTCCATTCAGCCGCTGCAAAATAAAACAATTCAATTAATAACATCAAATAAACTATGACATGATAAAGAGGGAAAGCAGAGTTACTTTCTGTAGATCTTATATTTTGTTGTGTGGTTAAATAATTTAATTTACCTAATTGTCGGATAATCTCATAAAAAGGCATCTCTGGGTACATTGAACGTAGCTGATCACGTCGCTCTCTCATGTACACGTAGTAGCCTATAAACAAATTCAAACAAATTATTAATAAAACATTTTAATAAACACAAATTATCGCTTTTGCAATGAGAAAGCTTTTAAATGAATGGTCTAGGCAAGAAGTGGAAACAAATTAGCAGCCCAGACGGCCACGCCTACAAACTTAAACAAAACCAAAACTAAACCTACTATTTTTATCCCTTATCCTGCATTGCATAAGTAATGAGATGAACGATGATTGATGGCAAAGAGAAAGCAGCATCGTAATAACAACAATAAGCCCCTTATGTAAAAAACAAAACAATCGATACTCTTTTCGTTTAGAAAAGAAAGTCATCATATCATAGCCTGCTTTATAAAAAAGCTTGGTAATTAGTTGCTGCTTTGTAACATAAATTAACATAAAATTCTCATCAAATCAAGTAAATAAAAGTGCTTAAATTATTTCTCAAATCATTTAAACTAAACGATGTCATTTGGGAGAAAGTGACTGTTATTAGCTTTCCCTCAAAGAAAATATATCAAATCTCGATTCACTTCTATATAGCCAAATACTTCAAAGGGAAAGAAATTATTTATCCCGTCTCTAATCAGCTAAGCCCTTTGTACGTGGTTGGAATTGTAATTAAAGCCTGAAGTGGGTTGACTTTGATTTATACTTTAGAACGAGAAGCAGAAGCAAAACAAACACAGAAAAAAAATCATTTCGCAATGAAAAGAAAGTCAACAATTATACGGAAATGAAATGCGAAAATATATATAAAAAAAACTTTCTCCATTATCAATCATCATTCAACACTTTTACTTTTGACCATTTACTCCAAAAAATAGAAAAGTACTGGAGGCAACTCAGCCCACTCATCCATCTAACTCCAAATCTAAATGTCGGATTCTTGCTTTCTCTCTCCCCTACCAACTTTCCTGGGAAAGTTTCTGTAGTTAGTCCTAGTACTAGGGTTGAGAAGAAAATAAAAGATTTTACTTTTACAGTCTAGACACCATTCACCACGGGTCAATCATAAACGCCGTATTCGTCGTAAAAAACAAAATCAATACCTGAAAATCTTCGTTGTTTAGGTGCATTTGGATCTGGCTTTTTATAAACTTTTTTCTTAGGCCAGGATTTATTTTTGGATTTATTTGGTGAGGTAGAGCCTTCATTCCCGGAACCAGAACCGCCCCCCATCCCTTCACCCCCTGAGGCACTCCCGGGATTAGAATTAGAGCCTCCTCCCCCTCCCGTATTATTTGAGGTGGGGTTGCCGCCGCCACCCCCTGATTGTTGTCCGGGGTGGGGACTGAGTTGTTGTTGCTGCTGCTGCTGCTGAGGTGGACCGACAGACATTTGACCGTTGTCGTTGTGGTGTTGTTGCTGCTGCTGCTGCTGTTGTTGTTGTCCGGGCTGGCCTCCCACGGTATGTGGTTGAGGGGGTGGGGGCACTGGGACAAAAAAATAATATTATTTATCTTATTTTTATGCATTTTGTCGATATTTTATATTGCAATTTATTGACAAGCTTACTTTCACAAGCTCCCCTTGGCATCATCCCTTGGGTAAGGTACGGCTGGTGATAGCCATTTGGATTCATTGACATGTCCATTATTGGAGGACCATTTATGTTCATATTTTGGTGATGCCCGGAGGATAGGAAGAAGTTTATTTGTCCTCCGATCGTACTGAAAAAAACAAAAAACAAAGAAATTAGCGTCAGTCAATAAGTTGATTATGTAGGTAGGGTAAAAGACCTAGAAGTTAAAAAGAAAATACCGGTTGTATAGTTGTTTGTACAATTTTGAGTAAACAAACTTTAATGGTTTTTATATAAGAACAAGATTAGCATGCAATGCAAGTGGTTTGTCTCATTTTGCAAACTTGAATATCTGCTTTTTTAAAGTGTTCATGTCTGATGATTCAAAAATTTGCAAGCATCTATCTAGTTATGTGTATGCGTTTAAAAGCCCTATTATTTCCAGAGAATATGTCATTCGAAATGATCAATCGAATTGTCCTTTACCTTCCCCTCATATTTACATAACTTAGGGTATCAAGTAACATAAAAGCATGCATCCAGTGCAAATAAAAAGGAAAATTGGCCCAATTTAAGACCCTAAGACCCGAAATATAAAATGCGTAAATGCCCTTCTTATTTTCCTACCTGCCCCAAATTCTGAGACCTGCATATTTTCATTATTTTCCCAAAGAATGAGGAACAATTGTGTGAACACGTTACCAAACTTCACACCAGCATTTTACAACTGTCAACCATAAAATTAAAATATTCTGCCCATGAAAGAAGCAGACGCATATAAAATAAAATGTGCATGGTGGAGTAACGGGGATAAATCATAAATAAATTTATAAATAAATCGAGAGATGTCTGGCCCATATAGATAAGTAGCTTATCTCAGTTCATTGGACGATCAAAAAACAATTTGCATAAAACGTCAAACCATTCAAAATCAAAAATAACATTTGCAAAACAAATGAATTCCAACTAATTTAACAAATTCTCGGAAACCATTTCCCTCATCTAATCTAATCATTTAGTTTAACCATCACGCACTTTGTTAGTACAAATAAAGCCTTCTGTCTATTCCTCCAACAAATTAAATGTCTGCCGATAAAATGTAACGCTGCGATATATAAAACTGTCAATTAGCAATCAAAATGGACATTATGCAATCTTGTATAGCATATGGAAGGTAAACAAACTTTAATAACACCCCAAAAACTGCGTAGATATATGATGATATATCCATCACACTTCATCACAGGTAAAACACATTATTTTATTCCTCAAAGCCAAGCAGCAGAATAACAAAATTCTACGTAGGCTCATAAATTATGCATCATGAGACAGTTTGTATTGTAGAGATGAAAACAAGTGAAAGCAGCTTAGGGACAAATTAAAGAAGCCATAAATAAACAAAGACAGCAAATTAGTTTCTGGCGACAAAAAATGGAGCGTCGGAAATAATTGGAAAGAGAAGTGGGGAAAGTGGAGAAAGGGAGATCTCAATTGGGGCAGAAAGAGACACGCGTCCTAACCAACCCCAAACCCAAAAAACTCTAACTAAAGGACTCTAAACTTTCCCTGGAACAAGAAGAAATAGAGTTTATAAATAATTAATTGGAGATATAGAGGAAATGCCGGTATAGTTGGACTTAAAACAAACAAATCACATATATCCATACATGCTACAAAATATATAGGAACAAAACTGTAACGAAACTGGAACAAAAAAGAGAAAAAAATCTCTATATAATGCATTCCTTTCTGTTATATTTAATTGGGCCAAGTGCAAGAGCATACAAGAAACACTATATTTTGTGCAAATGTGCTAAATATAGTACTACATAATTATAAATGGAGTAGAAGATGCCAAGAGGGAAGCCTATAAAAGCCTATATGTGTAGTCTTTAGTATAAAGTGAGACTCTCTCGGAGTATGAGAGAATTTCTCTCTGACTTTGACATAGCCAACAGACTTTTTATAAAAGTTAAAATAGGAAATGCTGCATAATATTATTATATCATGTCCTTGTCTTTAAAGTTGAAGTTTAAGGTTACTATGCTTTGTTAGTTTTGCTAGACTAGAGATCTAAAGGCTTTAAATGTTCTTTTGATATAAAACAACTTGGTTGGAAAGAACATGAGTGAGAGCTACCTTTTCTTCCATATAATTTTACACTTTTACTATCAGTATCACCGTCTATAGTTAATATAGTTCATTCATGAAATTTAGCCATGTACAAACCTATCAAACACGACATGCCGCTACTTTATATAATACTACTCTAAAACTACTATTATTAAATGCACTTTGTTGTTGTCTAATCCAATAATATGATACGAATACCTTCCCCTCCTTTTTTTACAAATACGGGATAAAACATCAATCAAGTTGTAAATGTTTGTGTTTTTGTGCATCTTCTTTTTGTTTGTAATCTACACTCTTTGTGGCTAATTGTAATCCTAATTAATAAGCAATTAAGGATTTTTTTTAAAGACAACGTTAAGTCTCACCTTAATTCGGGAGGACAAAATTTCATATTTAGACAATCAAGATGTGCTGTGGTGGCCATTATGTCGAAATGGCGTCTTGGTACAGTACAATGTTATCGTTAATTAATTTTAATTGGATAAATTCACAATTTAATAAAAATTTGGAACCGCCGTCAGCATCACTTCTACTTTGAAACTTTGGAATGAAAGAAAAGAACTTTCGCATACCCGCGAATTTTTAATCCAAATAAAAATGGCCAGTGTGCAAAATGATTTTGCAAAATTGTTAATTTTTCAAAAAACAAGAAGAATATTGTGAAAAAATGAGAATTTTAACTCACCACCCGAGAAGAAGATAAGCTGCAGGTCCCTTTTACAGCTGCTGCCGTTTTACGTCAATTTCAATTGTAATTTGGTAAGATATAATGTCAAAAGTTCAAACTATGAGCACAAGCAAGTTAATTGTTGTTTTTCAGTTTCTAGTTCACAACAATGCAATGAAGTAAACAATCGCCTAAAGTTGTCAATCCACCTACTTTTCAAGAACCTTGTTTCTGGTAATTTAATTAATTTCAACTAGGCACAATTTAACTTTTTTAATTATTTAATTGGTTACGAAGGAAGAACAATTGAAAGACTTGGCGACTCTCTCTCTGGAATAGAAGAAATGAACACAAAAATTAATGCGTGGGCCAAAGCTATTAGTTTATCCCATTTTCCCAAAAATTTAAAATCTTGGGAAGAGAAAGAGAGAGAAAGAAATCCCACAAAACTAAAAATTAATTGAAGATTACATCCTTGTTGTTGCAATTATGCCGGCTTTTAATTTATGAATGGTTTAGCTTTTAGCTTAGGTATTTTACTATTGGTAGTAGTAAATATGTTATGTAATTGTAAATTGAATGGAAGAGCTAGACAGAGTATAGACTTTTTGTTTTGTTACTTATGAGTTGACTCTTTCTTTGATGTTACATATAAAACTTTGATGGGAGAATTTATATTATGTAAAAAGAGTAACACCAAAGCAGGCAAAGTAAGTCAGTGTGTAATGTAATGATATATAAGTTGGAATGCAAGCTTATGATTGCAGACTGATGTACACTACTTTTAACATACCTCAATAGAATAGATGATAATATTATACGAAAATCCAAATAATAATACCGAAGGAAACGGGGCAGGGAGATAGGATAGAGAGTGAGAGAGAGAATAATAATAGTTGGACTTACATGTTATAAAGTAAAGTTGTTGTGGTCCTAGGCTAGAACTGAACCGCACTAAAGGCCGAGGTATAAGTTTATTTTGTTATAAATATACTGCAGAAAGAGACGCGGTGGTAGAGGACATGACAGGCTTCAAGCCAACAAACCTTATGAGCCCTATATGTATGCAAAGCTTAGCAAGTAGTTTCCCCCTCTCCTCTGTAAATTTTATTCTGAGCTGGATAATGGCAACCAACCAACAACTTTTTATAGGAATGAACGCTATTCGAGACTCTATACTGCGACGGTGCTGGTTTGAAGCGTCATCCCCAGACCACGCTTTACTACACTCTCTCAAAACATTTCGTTATAACCAAGAAGATCCATTTTAACCTGAGCTCCAGGCTACATTATACTGTACATACTCAAAGTATTTGTGGGGCTAACATGAGTTTTGTGGCAGAAAGATGGATGCCACATTATGTAATGATGCTTTGCCTTCGTTTTTTATATAGCCAAGAGCAGGCAAGCAGGGGAAACAAATATCCGGAACTCCCTTCCTCCGTTTACAAGTACATGGCACTGTGTAGTAGTAGGCGTTTGAGGCAAGTTTTGGCCTGGCTCCAGCCTCAAGTTATAACCAAACGAACCTACTAAAGCTCCTATTTCGAGACACAGCATTCCTTTTAGTTCTCAAGTCCTTCAAATTATTACTGCCTAGACCCTCGTTTCATTGATCCACATCTGCGGAAAAGGCCGAAAGATCATAAAATCTTGTGCCGTCGGCAGCAGCTCTGTAGTCCGTCCCGCTAACGCAGCAGGAAATTAAGTAAAACCACTAAAACATCCATTTGCATTTACATGAGATGAGAGAAATTCTTTTGAGAGAAAGAAGGAATTAGGAAAATAATTTTTCCATTAGCAATCTTTCTCTTTGGATGGATTGTATAGCAGGTTTGCATCAAGTGTAATCCAACCCACTCCCACCCGAGGCTAAAAGTAGATGGTGAAAGATATCACGTTTCTTTACTGGACAAAAGCAGAAAAGAAAATATCATCTTTCTATTTGCACAGCTTGCGGAATGAAAGTCAATTTAAGGAAAATCAAACGGTTAAATTTTATCTTTTCACATTAATTTTATTTCAATGATTTCGGGATTTGGCGATTAATATTTTTAGGTACTTTTATTCCTATTATTATAAATTAAAATATCATTATTGATTGAGAAGGAAATCCTGGCAAGATTCAATAAGTTATATATATATATATATTCGGTGGGATGAAAGTTTCATCATGAAACCAACAAAGTTGAACAAAGTAAATTGCATTGATTGATTGATAAAAGTCTTCTGGGTTCATATCACTAGTATAAGTAATGCTAATACATATAATTTACATTACATTAATTTACATTCAGTCAGGTCCAAGAGTCAATTTCAAATATTTCCATTCAAGGAACTTCAAGGAAGTGAGTGTTCCAATGTCACAAACAACACAATCATTCAGTCATTCAGATGAAAGAATTTTATCCAAAGAGGTGTATTTATAAGATAACAATAATAAATAAGAGACATACATGAACAACAAGACTATCTATCTATCTATGCATGCGATAAAAATTAATTGCTCCATAAGAAAAAGAAAATGTATGAAATTGACTAGTACTAGACTAAAGACAATATTAATATTGCATTTCATTTTGCATAATATAATATGACCGAGGAATGATAATTTACACATAATAAATATTTTCTTCAATTTGGTTAAAACTTGAAAATGTTTGGTTTGTTTGATGAATATGAAGTTATTAATGTTAGGATTAAATGGTTTGAATTTGGAATTTGGAGTAGTAGTAGTAAGATGATGATGATCAACGAAGAAATTAAACTTTTGGCTTTTCAGCTCCATCCCGATGATCTCTCTCCTTTTCTCGCTCTTTATCCTTATCTCCCTTATCTTTGTCCTTGTCTTTAGTGAATTGAACGTTCCATGCCATAACCACACGATCAAAACCACATGTAAACAAGTTACACTTTTGATCCTCACTCCAAGCTGAAGACGTGACCATTCGCCTGTGACCCTGCACATTAAAGATAGACAAATTAGAACAAAGAACTCTCTATTATAATAATATTTTTTTATCTAATAAAAATAAAATATACCTGACGGTTTGATCTTGGGAGTCTAGCCAGCCGCTGACCTGTTGTCAGGTCAAAGATTCGTACTTGACGATCGTCTTGAGGAACAGCAATTAGCCCAGAAGATGATAGTGAGATACGATTAACAGCCGAATCAAGCCTGATTGTTATTAAAGAAGCTCTCATGTTTCTAATATCCCATATTTTGACCGATCTGTCATCGGAGCCTGAAACTAGTCTGTCTTCTTTTGTAAATGCGGCACTTGTGATATTACTGTGAGAAGGAACAAAAACAAGTCATTAGGAGAAACGTGATACATTTAATTGCTGCTCTTTTTTCACACTTACTCTGTATGTCCTTGGAATACAGATACTGAATGGCACGGACTTCGAAGGTCCCACATTCTAAATGTCGCATCTTTGGAAGTAGTAACGACAAGCTTTTGCACGGGATGAGCAGTTGCAAAGCTGAGTTCTTGATCATGGCCGAAAAATGTTTGAAGTCGCTCTCCAGTCAATGTGTCCCACAGACATGCAGTTCGATCCCAAGAAGCTGTAATACACTGATCTCCACCTGGAAGCCAGTCAGCACAAATTACGACAGATGTATGACCGCTTAAAATGCTTGATGGAGTTCGCAACGTGGCAAGTCCCACAGGACCATCGGCATCATCAAGAAACTCTTCTTTTTCTGATGATTCAAATTCCTCTTCAGAGCTCACTCCTCTTTGCATCTACGTATAATAATGATAAGAATAAATATTTAAAGAGTTTTGTTTTTCAACAAAAATGTGTACCATTTGCTCCCATGCTACAGAAGCCTGCCAAATATGAGCTGTATGATCTCCAGAAGAAGTTAGAGCCAGTTCTCGAGATGGATGAAATCTGATGGAATTTACAGAGCCATTGTGTCCTTGATATTTTAGCAAACATCGTCCAGAATCCACTGCCCAAACACCAGCCTTGTGGTCTGTCAAAGCGATTTGAAACGAATAAGTCAGTTTACAAATTATACCAATTTCAATTCTCTACCTGCAGATGCAGTTCCAACAACAGTAATTCCCAATCGAGCAGTAGTGACATCCCAAATCCCATCCTTATGCCCTGCAAACTCTTTTACATGGGCACAACTGACTAAATTAGTCTTGAAACTGGAAACAATTTTAGAAGTTTGTTGTTTGAGCCTTAGTGCGACCTTCTGTTGCCCAGCCTTTGCCTTATCCTTGACAAGTATAGATTTTTGAGCCCCAAGGGGCGTGTCTGGAACGTCTGAAGATCCATCAAAAAATGATTTATCTGGATTCGAGCTGAGACTTAGCGGTTCTACGCCCCCCGAAGGGTTAAATACTGATGATGATGCGGCTGTGGCGCTTTCCAGCTTTTCTTGCACTGTTAAATATTATTAATTGTTAAGCGTTAATTAACCGCCCACTACGATTAATGACTAATTACATGTCAAATTCTGCAAGTACAACGCCTCAAACTCCTTCTCGATCTGATTAAATAGGTCATTTAGCCGCGACTGAAACCCGAGGGGAAGGACACTTTCCCCTTTTTCTGTAATTAGTTTTATTTTTAATTAATTTTAGTTTGTGGATTAAAATATAATTACTTACTCAAGCTTGAGCGTTTTCGGGAGCTCTTTTTGTATGACATTTCGTACTTGGGCATTAAATTAAATTGTTTGGCAATTCACTCAAAACTTCTCAAAACTCAATTGTCCTCGTTTAGAATATCGATCGGATAAAAAATCCAAGGTCGTGACTGCTAATTGCCCTCAATAATTGATCACTCGCAAAGTTGTTAATTAGCAAAAGCAAAAATATTGATTTTGTTGTTGAACTTCAACATTTAAAAAACAGTTTCCATTTTGACATTGCGCTTTTTTCATTTTGTCTCATAATGAGACTCTCATTGCATTGCAATTTGCAACAAATCCAACTTTATCCAACGCACGTGTGTTTAGAAAAATTAGGAAAATTACTGTAAATTCATGTAAAGAAATGTCCGCAGCATTAGTTCGTAAGGGTCTTGAGATTTCCGCAGGCGATAAAGAAGTTTCTGACCGCAGCAATCTAAAAGCGCTTAAAAATTCTGGGAAAAGTAAGTTTAAATTGTTATTTTTCGAAATTGTTTTAAAATTACTTTCCAAAATTTCAGGACGGTTGAAGTTGATTGAGAAGCGCAAGAAAAGCAAGCTTTCTGAAGAACAACTCCTTAAACAAAATCTCAAAATCCTCAAAGCCTTGGAGTTTTCTTCTACGGCAAAAAAATACGGAAAGATCTCTGCCCCCTTGCCCCCTAAAAAGCTGTCGAAAAAATCATCTGATAAGGGAACGATAGTAGTGCCAAAAGAAGAGGAAATTGATCCCGATCTTCCAAGACGACTTAGGCGAAAACTTAAACAAGAAAAGAAAACAAGAGACGCGACGAACGCCAGTGTTTTTACGGAAGAAGATTTTGAGAAATTTGAGAGAGAATATTTCGTCACTGATTAAAACATGTTAAGTTTAATAATGAGTCCAAAATTAGCGTTAGGTATTTTATTGTTAACCGTAAGTTCGTTGGCGTTTGTTCTTTTTGGGGCTCCGTTTCTCCCATTTCTACGCCCTTGGGCGATGGCCCTTCTTCTATTGTTGGGAATTGCTGGGGATATTTTTGTAGCCCTTGTCATCATTGTTACCATTTGTATTGGGATGAGAAAAGATGCTAAAGGTACTAAAGAGGTTTCTAATACAGTATCCAAATCTAATTAATTAACCATGTTTTTGTAATAAACCTTTTAAAATAAGAGATTTCTGTATAAATGCGTGATATCATTTTGTTATCAAAGTGCACAATAAATGACATCATACAACAATTTACTACTTTTCATGACAGATTTGTATACTCTGATTTTTTCAATGCAGATAAAAACACAAACCCGGGTTCTTCTTCAAGATCTTTTCTTAAATATTTGCCATGTTCTTTGTGTACGCGATTATTTTTAGCTGTTAAATGTTGACAGTTGTGCTCTTCACTAATGATGACTCTTCTTCTTCTTTAGTTTCCTTCTGGATTTTCCCTGAACGTGTTCTTTTTAAATTCTCTGATAATTCTAAAATGTATCGTTGGCTAAGATTCTGCATGCCAATTGGCTGTGCCCTGATAACTTTAGCCTTCCTCGACACGGTAATTTATTGCTTCAAAAACGGTATCTAGCAGAATTACTGAATTTCTTCCTGAAAATATTTAGACTCTCAACCTTTTCTGGCTTCTTCTCCAATATTCGAGTTTAAAACATCAATATTTTTGGGGAGAGCATGCAAATGATGGTAATTAATTCTTGGAATTTTTCGGAAAATTGAATTTCTCAAAATGATATTTTTTTTAGATTTCTATAAAAATTTGGGCTGGCATTTTCTTCTCTCTTTACGTTTTCTCCTCAGTTTCCTTTTATGGGGAGGTGTTATATTTCTGGTAAATATACTAAAATACATACAAAGCTTTCTAAATTAGAAAAATCCTTTTAAAAAAATCAGACGCGATGAAATTTCAGGGTCGAAATATAATTTTGACGTTTTGGCTGATCATGTCCATTATCAACGACATCGGAATCACAGCTTTTGTAATCTGCGAAGGATTTTACTCTAAACCATTTGAAGGGCCGGTCCCAAAAACCGTCAGTATCTGGGGACTCGAATTTCCTTTTTCCCCTGTAGCGTTGGGGGCCAGTTTAGGAATTTTTCTCTTTGTTCGCCTTTATCTTCTTCTTGTGGGGCTGCAGGGGGCCATTGCTCTCCACGATAAATACGATTTTGATAAAAGTGACAATGAAGATGAAATGGAAATGGAACTGAACTCAAGCTATGAGCCGATCGGAAATGGATTTATAGAATTTTTGGGATTTTTTAAAGATTTCCCATCAATGGCTGCTGCTATATTATTGACCACAGAAATGGTATTTAAACAGATCTTGAAATATTTTAATTTCATAAAGAAAATTTTAAATATAGATTTGGAATATGGAACACTTGACGCTAAGAGAAGTGTTAATTTTCAATCTGGAACCAGTTGGTCGATCTCTTTTGGATTTGGAAATTGTTCCGGAGATGGTCACATACGTTTTCTGTAAGTATCTGGGCTCTTATTTAAAGCTGAAAATTAATTTAAATTTCAAACTATATTCCAGTGGAGGACAAAATTCTGCGTGGGATCCAAATTTTCATAGCTTTCGTCGGTCTCATCTTCATCTACAAAGAACGTCTACAATTGTTCCGACTCTGGATTATTATTTACTTGATAGCTTTTATCTGTTCGAACGTCATATTTGGTTTGAGCATCGCATTTGAAAAAGACAATCTATCATGGATTATATTTCATGGAATTTGCTCTGGATTCGACAACATTTGCCGAATTTTCGTACTCTATTTCAGCTTTAGATTTGCAATCAGCCATAAAAGAACAATCAGCATAAAAGACTAAATTTTTTTTATTAAAGATTATAATAAAAATTCAAAATTGCACGCTCGCTATACTTATTTTCTCAAATATAGATTTGCAAAACAATTGAAATGGCCTTAGCTTTAATTTAATGATAACTATCATCGATTGGTTATGTATCGATTGACTTTTTTTCTTGTCCAGGTTAATATAGTTTTTGGCCAGGCCAAATGCCAAAAGTTCTTTGTTCTATTGGCAAGCAGAAATTATTAAATTAACTTTCCCCTTACTTATTTATTTAGATTAAGTAAAAAATGGGGACAAAGAAAAGACGCCATAAGCAGAAAAACAAGGAAGACGTAAGCACATTTGCTTTGTTTAGAAATATCCCAAGTTTTATATATCTTTTTTTTTTTTTAATTTAGACGCTTTTCTTCTGAAATCTTTGGAAATGTATGCACTGCAATTGGACAATGTTTCATTCCTCATTTTTTGGTTCGCCATAATGTTTACAACCTTATCCGTAAGTCATTCTCTTAAAAAAATAGAAAATATGGATAAAAGCGTGACACTTTCAGACAGGAATTCTCGTCATTATGTATCGGGTGGGTTGCTTTGAATGCAACAGGAAAATTGGAATTGCAGACCTTCCTATGGGTCTGGGGAAAAGATTCATGCGTAATTGTTAAAAAGATTCATGCAATTAACAGTCTTCAGATTAACACTTGCTTAATATTTTGTTAGGATCTCAACAACACATCGAAAATGAGGGGACAATAGAACTCCAACTTCAATCTCCTGAAAATCCGGGGGACGGGGAAGGCCCATCGACGAAAAGCCACCCCTTCAAGTTTCCCCACCCAACAGGACAACCTCCGGACGACCATCAACAGCAGCAATCAAGACAAATGATTTTCCAAAAGCAGAGGTCCACTAGTCAGGGGGCGAGTGGGGACAGTGACCAAGGTCCAAATAAAATCTGTACCGTGTGTGGGGATCCCATAGGAGCTGACGAAGACGAAGGCGGTGACAACTCCCACCCAAGTTGTAGGGATATGGATGCTAGCTTCTTGTAAAAGCTAAATAAATTGTTCCAAATTGAAGTAATTAATAGGGGCTGTTATAGCAAAACTTGTATTGTTGCTGTTTATAAAGAATTATTGCAAGATTTCAACCATTTGAGTATCTATATTTCATTTTTTTTCAAAAATAATAAATAATATAGATCATATCACAGGGAGAAGTCATTGTGATAAAATTAAGTCGATCAAAACATGAAAGATTAAAAAAAAAATTAAAATATGTTATAAATCTCAGATCCCCCCATATTTTATTTTGACCACCCCCACTCAATGGGAGGAGTCAGGACGCCCAAACTTTAAGAGAATAGCCTCCTTGAAATGGACTATTCATTAAACAAAGTTGTTGTTAAAAGAAAAATCGGTGATCTGAATTAGGGATTTTTCCCCAAAAACGTTTGGGTCTTATTAATTTTAGACGGTATGTCGACTAAACGTATTAGGGAAATTATTAATTCCTGAAATTTACGTTGGAAGAACTAATATGAAACATATATATCAATACGTATTACAAACGGCTTTAAAATTTATTGATTCGTGTAATGTCATTCAATTAATTATATGTATAACTTTAGTAAAAATACTTAAACCCTAAATCCTTCTCTGGCCGGCCTGCTTTTGCTATTATAACCAAAAACAGGGTGACGCGTCCGCTGGTCTTCAAAGTCATCTGCAATTTTGAACTTCCTCGCGAGCAATCCAAGAAGTCCCATATAAACCAAAGTCGCCAATGTTCGAACCACAAAGCGCCCAATTCTGGCAGACTCCAGCAATCCAAAGGGATCTTCACTCAGAGGGACTGGATACCACCAACAAAGGGTCGTTATAAATGCGACAATCTGCAAAATAAAAAATGCGGCCCCACCACCCAATAAAACTCGAGGGGACGAAGATTCAATTCCTCGGAAAATGAAGAATCCCAACAGAATTGCAGCTACGATGTAAATCCCAATTAAAACGTAGTACCATGTCAGATTGGGCTTAATCAAATGGAAATGGATTTAATTTAAAAGTATAATGCTGAAAGTTTTTTTTCGAATTATTTTTCTTACATCATCCACCCCGGGCGTGTACCACCAGAGTTTGTTGACATGAATAATCTCGAAAATGAAGGTCCACAAAAGAAATAACGCGTCTGCCTGAAAATCTTGTAATTAGATAGATTGACTTTGGTAATTATTGTGATAATTAATTTACTCACGATATGAACAGTGCATGCAAAATAACAGGCCCCTTTTAGAGATGTGATACACATTTTGGAAATTTGAGTTGATGGAACCAATATTTTTGAAAGGATTAGAGAGACGCTTTCCCTTTGACAATAAAACGTAAATGAGTTTAACGAATACAGGTAAACCAATTAAGAATGTCAAAGAGAGCCGTTTTCCAGCACTGGCATTAATTAGCATCTCATTTCCTGTCGATTCAAATTGCATTTTAATGAGTCACGCCAAGCCAACAATCAACTGTATCGTTTTCACGCTGGATTGTTCCATTTCAATTTTGACACGTATGCAAACAAACGACTCATTTGTGAATATCAATCAAATTGCAGTTTATTACAAACCCCTTGTTAAAAATGCAGACCATTTTGCATATAATTAATTTGTGACACATTTATAAACTTGTTTTCAATCTTAAGTATTTCAATAATTACATCCTATGAATATTTTTATGATCATCAAACTGGGACAAACTATTCAAATTATTCCACCAAAGTGGCAGCCAAGTTTTGTAGATAAGCTCGAACCATGGGGTCAATTTTGCTCCTTCGACTTTTTCCATCTTTTTTATTTGATCCAGACTGACGTAGCGATGGGCTTCAACTTCTTCTGGATTTGGGTCAATTGGAAGATCTTTTTGGAGAAATAGAATATAATCGATTTCATGCTCCCCCCACATTTGGTTGGAAAGAGCTTTGTAATGGATTCTGGTCAGATAGTGAAATTCATCAGCTTTTAACACGTCGGGTTCAATTCCCAATTCGAATTCCATACGACGCTTGGCTGCAGTTTTAATCCCAGCTGCACCCTCTTCGATAAGTTCGTCTGGGAAGTAGAGCGGATGACTGCAACATGTATTTGTCCACAGGAGAGGGAATGTTATCTTTGTTTTTGACCTCTGCTGGAGCAATAGTTCACCTGCAAAGATAAAAACTTAATTGACGTGAGAATTCCCAAGAGGAAATATTTCCCAATACAACAAATAGTTGCGTAACATGATTTAAATTTTGGACAAAGAGAAAGATTTCAACTTCCGATAACTATTTTTACTCACCCTTAGAATTGAAAAGAAAGACGCTGAATGCGCGATGGAGCTTGACATCTCCATTTCTCACCAGGTGACAATTCTTCTTGGAGTCATGACCTATGACCTTGTCATTTGCGTCTAGAACTATGCACTCTTCCTCCAGCAACTTCTTCTGCACGGGGTCCAGGTTAAGCTCCCAGTCTTTGGTCATGGTTTTTGTTGCAGAAGACAAGCTTCTTATTCTGTTAGTGGGATGTGGAGTCGTTGGTGGTCTGGAGACGAGTGCGGGGGATTTTATGCATGATGACGATAACTTTGTGTTGGCAGTGACACGAGTTGCCAGCGTTCTTAATGCCATTATAATTGTTTGTCTTCTTCTTCTTGGGAGCTGGAAAAAATGAAGAAAGTTTCTCAGTGGAAAGGAATACAATGAAGAGTCTCCTTGTTCTTTTATATATCTTTGTGGACGATGTCGTAATTTACGACTCGTAACTGGTTTTGTATTGGTTAAGTCATGAAGGAGTTGAATTGCATAATAATTAATAGCTCAATTGATCCAGGAAAAAATAACGCTATAAAATAGTTGTTGTCTGAGATCAGAGAAACAATTGAGGTCAATTGAGATCTCAAGACCGTTTAAATTAGGGGCAATTTTACAAGTGACTTTTCTACAATCTTAATTTTATGGAACAGCCTTCAAAATTGTTCCAATGTAATACAATACAATTTTATATGGGTATTTCATTGGTACAAATCTTTCCAACTAAATATGGGTTGCATCAATGTTTGTTCAATTCTACCTTGATTACGCTGAGAAATTTCCAGTCACGAGGAACAATTGCGAAATGTTACTGCAAACGTTGCTTTAATCTGATTATCAATTGTAAACTGCATTTTGAGCAATTATCACAATAATATAAAATATCACAACTTTTTCTTTCCATCCTCGTCTTTCCACATGTTTTTACCTTCCCAAAAATCTCGTTTGTTTGACTATCACTATGAAAAAGCAAGCTAACGGGAAATAGGAGAAGGCGAGTCTCAGCCCAAAATCCTATAAAAGTAAAGCTGATTGATTTGCATTTGCATATAAATACAATCAAAAGGGAAACAAACACAATGGACGAGGAAAAGACAATATTGGGCAAGACAATACGTAATTTGTTAACCCATAAATAATTGAGGAAAGTTTTCATGAAAATTGAAATGCATGTTAGCGTCAGAAATGTGATCACGCCAATTGTAGAAAATAATACGACTACTATTTTATTCATGTAGGAGGAGAGTAATTATTAGACATTTAGCTGAACACGGTACAGTATAAGTGATTATCATTCCATAATTTTTTTTAGACATTCAAGAATTAATGGCTACAAAAATGCACAATGCTGACTGCTTCTATTTGTTCTTTTGGCTTAATTATTTTCCAGAAATGTTAGTTGACTTGATTTTTTAACTGCGAGCAACGTTAGGCCCAAGGAGCATTTGTCTTTGTTGCATTTTCTGCATCTCTTCCATTTGAAATCGTTCCGCTTCCAAAAGAGGGGGGGCAACGGCGATTAGCGCAGATGCGAAAAACATCCAAGTCCAATTGCGGCTGAGATCGTACAACTCTATAAAATACCAATTAAGGGACTATTTAGTGGGAACAATTCAATTTAAAAGGAACATTAATATTAGGACATACTTTTGATTCCTCTAGAGGACAAATCGATAATTTTCCCTGCACTATTTCGCATGCCTTCAGGAAACATTTCAGAGAGGCCGATAATACGTTCGGAAAAAGATTCTTCTGCTTCCTACAATTTCATTTATAATAAATTAGCAAATTGACAATGGACAAGAACCTTAGCTTACATCTTCTGGAATATAGTCGTCCTGTCCGTAGCCTGAGGACGAAGAAGGGATCATGTCGCCGCGACCTGCACCGGCGCTGAACATTTTGACCTTTGACCGTCTGCTAGTGACAGTGCTCAATTTATCCATGTGTTTTTTTATTAATTAAGCAAAATTACATCTACAAAAAAATAACTTACAATGATTAGCGTGAAGCGAGCGAAATCCTGCGACTCACTGGTCGAAACAATAATTAATGATTTTTTTCACCGCATGAGCTTTGAACAGGCCGCCAAACCTCCAAAAATTCCACCCGATCCCTCTTCCACCTTTACAAACTTTTCCCACCTTTTAAGAGTTTGTAATTGGATTTTAAATTTGGATTTAGACACACAAAAAATTAAGTTTTAAGAGTAATTAAATGACGAGGGCCGCACCCTTCGAGAATTTCCGTTTGTAAGGGAAAAGGAAGAGTGTCTAATTGCAAAATGATTCATTGTGTCCGAGGGAAATGGGTGCTAAAAAAATGTATGCTAAAAAACACCCAAAAGTTCCAGGGTCGTACGACGCATTTCATACTTTTCTCGGTTATTTAAAATAAGTTATTAATTTCTTCAAAATTGATGATATACAAATGGACTCGTTTCTCGAAGGGTCGCATTTGTTCATCAAAATTAGTTAAAGGATCCGTTGTAGTGCCGGCCCTTAGGCGTCTTTTTGTAATCTGCGGCTGCGAAACAATTGCCTCCATTTCTCTCGTCATCCATTTTCCGTTTCTCGTGACCTGTGACCTAAAAGACGACTACACCCCAAAACTATTTCAAAGGTAACGTCTCAAGCGTCTTGACTTTATTCGCTTGAATTTATTTGCAAGTAACTGGAAAAGAATTTCCCACCAGCTTTAATAACCGCAACCGCCTCGGCAGTTCAAAATTTTGAACTTTACAAGTTTCCAATTTATCCATAAAAACCGGAATGTTGATGTCGCCTCCGAGTTTTGCAACTTTGGAGTGACCTTAAAGTAGTATGAGATGATAACTCCATTTTTCTTTGTATTGTAGTAGGAACGGCTGGCGACATGTCAGGGGAAGAACAAGTCGAAGAGTTGACACAAGTCGTACAACAAGAAGAAGAAGAGGAAGAAGAGGGACAGGAAGAAGTCGTCCACCACGAATCAATTGTCCAAGATGACGGGGGTGTGGGAGAATTACTACAACAATTTCAAACTGAGGATGGGGAAACAATTGTCCTGTCCTCGGAACAAATCGCCCAAATGCAACAAGGGATGCAGGAACAGCATTTTGTTGAAGAAATAATCGGTACCGGCGACTCTTCTCAAGAAGGGGACATGACCCAACAAATCCATATTGACGCTGATGGAAATGCCCACATTATAACAAACCAGATGCACGATCTCGTAACGTTTCACTCTGGGGAGGGTGGGGAAGAGGGGGGTTATGTCGAGGAACAGGAAGTACACCACATGCAAGATGATGGACAGCAAATGGAGTTGGAACATCATCAACAAATGGTTGACGATGACCAGCTGATGGAGGCCGATAACGTAGTGGAAGAAGTGATAGCCCAAACTGGACACCACGAAGAGGTTGAGGAAGGGGATTATTTGGGGGGCGAGATGGAAGTTGGCGGTGAAGAAGGATTTATAAATTTTAATGCCGATACCGGAACGTTCGATGGAACTCAGCAACAGCAGCAAGGACAAAAAGTTATCCGCAGAGTAATGCCTAAGGGAGAAGGACAACAGCAGGTGACGCTTTTTTCTTCTTCTGGAATTTGCATGCTTGATAGAAATTTTGAAATACGTGTTTGTTTGTTTTGCCGACAGGTTAAATATGTACTGCAAGCTGGTGGCGCCGACGGTCAAGGTCAACAGATTGTATTGGATGCAAATTCTTTTCATGGGCTTATTCAAAGGGGTGCACTAACTGTTGATGGTTCTACTGGAAAGGTAAAAAATATTTTCGAAAATCCATGAAAATCTTTTGTTTGTATGTTTGTTGTATGATTTTATTTTTACGTTTTTCAGCAAATAATTATGCAGCAGCAACAATCGCCTTCAAAAAAGACAATTTTACAAAGTAGCAGAAGTCCAGCTAAAATCCTTCCAGCCCCCGTTCCAATTGGTGACCAACAACAGGGAACAAGTAGTTCTTCTGGAGGACGGAAAATTGTTTATATGCAAGGAAATCAAATTCTAACATCCCTTCCGAGTGGGCAGAAATTAATAGCCACAGGGTCTGGAAATCAACTTCAGTTTGTTCGAGTTGTACAGAAAGCACCGGCAAATAAAGTACCCATTGCCCCCGTTAACCTAAAACCTAGACCAACCTTAGCTCCAAAACCGGGGCCTTCTGATATCCAAAATACTACGGGACTTGGGAATGTTGTTGTCCTTCCAAACTATTTAGTAAGGGCTTTAATCAATTAATCTTGAAATCTTGATAGAAATTATATATTTTAAAACTTTTTTTTGCAGCTTCAAAAAGACCAGCAACGCTCCTCCGAAAGCTCTGTTTTAACAGATTCCAACTCTTTGTTAAGTGGTCTTGGAAGCTCTAGTAATTTGGACTCTTTCCGTTCTCTCCTTGAACCAAACGGAATGCGGCCACGAAAACCTTGCAACTGTACCAAATCTCAGTGTTTGAAACTCTACTGTGATTGTTTTGCTAATGGTGAATTCTGTCATTTGTGCAATTGCACAAATTGTTTCAACAATTTAAATCATGAAGAAGATCGACAAAAGGTAGTTATTTTTTCCGTCATTTTTAGTCCATATATTATTCCATTGTTTTTTTTTTCTCAAAATAGGCAATTAAACTCGTACTGGAAAGAAACCCAGGAGCTTTCCGACCTAAAATAGGGAAAAGTTCAATGACAGGAGAAGCCCACGAAAGGAGACACAACAAGGGGTGTAACTGTCGGCGTTCAGGCTGTCTCAAGAATTACTGCGAGTGTTACGAAGCGAAAATATTTTGCTCGGGCATATGTAAATGTACAGGCTGCAAAAACTGTATTGAAAATATCCCCTCTGGTCTTCCTAACGGAGTGGGTGTGGAGCAGCATTTTGCAGGTGCAGGGACAGCACATAGACAAACACTAAAGGATCTTGCGGAAGCAGCGGAAGTTAGGGTCCAGCAGCAAAATCAAGTTAGAAACAAAATGAGGGCTCAGATGCAGGAAGTCTCGCCACAAAATAACCTTGGCATAATGGTTCCACCAATTGTATTCAGGTGAGTGAAATCTTTAATGAATTTACAATTTTTTGGAAATTGTCTTAATATTTTTAAATTTTTAAATAGATATCCTCACGGCTCCATCTCATACGAAGTGATAACATCCACGGTGGAACTGTTACTATCCAAAGCTGAGGCTGGAGAAAAACAGAAGCTTAGCGAAGGAGAGATTGAAAGACTGGTTTTGGAAGAATTTTCTGAATGTTTGGCTTCCATCATGGATTTAGGGACTTCGGTGAGTTAATTTTTACATGATTTTGATTTGTTTAATTTTAAAACTCATCAATTTAATATTTTTCCCCATCAGATTGACAGACATTGGCCATAAATTATGACTACTCTTCTTTAGCTTCTCTTCGACCGACCTGTTGCTGACAACTAACTTGAGCTCATTTGTTTGTACTTTGTGTTCTGTTAGCCTTAGTTTTATGAAAATTTTGTCTTGTTTTGTCTTTTATTGTTACAAAATTTGTAATACAATATACAAATTAGTGTTTGATACAAAGTTCAAGAATACTTTATGATGATAATACTAGTATTTTTTGTTCTTTACCTGATAATACTTTACAAATGTATGACCATTAAAGTCTAAAAATGTTAATTAATATTAAGAAGATGCCCCATATATATAGAAAGAATAAAATTTATGAACTTTGATATTTATCTAGTTAAAAATTTTATGAGATTTTAAAATTCATAAAACCTTGTTTTATATCTAGTTTAAAAACAAGTAAATAAAAAATATAAATACATTCTTCCACAAATGCCTGAAAATTTTATAACACTCGGTTGTCTCCAAATAGAAATCGCCCAATGGCACTTGCGATGACAAAGAAGACGTCAGAGTAAATGTCTTCCAAATAGATCGTTTATTGCTCTCCTCTTTATCGCACTTCTCTTTGTGATGTTCTGTTTAAGAAAACGTTTTGATAACTTTTACGGCTTTAGGCTTCTTTTCTTTGGGTTTGAGATTGATGCATCGGTTAATCAGGGAGTGATTTTGAAATAGATTCAATTGTTAGGATGACTTTCAGACAAATTATTTAAAAATTATAGCAAGCTGGATGAATTACGATCTAAAATTAATACACTTGACATTTTTCCGTGATGTAAATATGAAACATGATCAGCATGATCTTTGTGATGATAAAGAAAAATGAGAAATATTTGTGCTGCATATTTGTGCTTGCTCAGATTTCGTCTTATTCAACGTCTCTTTATATTGTAACAGTTATTTTGTATAGCTCATGAACTACATTTAATAATTTTATTTACTGCTTTGCTTGCGGTTTGCATGTTATGTGCTTAAACTATTTGTAAATATCACAACTTTAAATTAAAGCTTCGAACCCCTATTATAAAACGGTAACAAACTCCAAAATTAATCTCTCTATGTACATACGTATATACGTAGTCTAATTCTAAATTTTAAGATTCTTCAACATCTTTGGTCAGGAAAAAATGCTCCCTCATTCCTTTAAAATAGTCATCCTTCTTCATGAGGGATTGGAGGGCTTCTTGGTCAACGTACTCATTGTCTGGAAGCTCTCCGCCCGCAAAAGACGGTAACAGACTGGGACAAATGTTCTTGTGGACGGCGGACAGGTCATGGCCATGGAAGAAAATGCGCTTTCTTATCTTCTCTTTCAGGAATGGTTTTGCTAAGGCGAACACCTGTAATAAATACTCATTAATTCCATCCAATAACATCTGCACTAAAATTAATCGTCACTTCACAAACCATGTTGAAGAGCGTTGGGTGGTTATAGAAGTGGAATTCTTTAAATAAAATTAAAGAAATTAATTAATTAATTTTTTTGTAAGTACAAAAAAAATAAGTACAATAAGTACGCGCCACAGCGGAAGCTGCGCTGCGCTCTTTTTTAAACTCGCCTTTAAATAAAGCGGGATAGGCGTCTTGTATTATGGAAACTATCCCTTGAATGCGTGATGGTGTTACTTGCCGGGCGTGACCAAATCCAAATCCTTTAAAATCCACAACTACGACGACCCCATTTAACTGCGTGTCCTCGGAACTCGTAACTTGATCTACGGACATGAAAAGAGCGGCGAGTACTTCGTCTATGCTATGTTTTGAAGCCTCCCATTTTTCTGGAAAATTGGAAAATCATTTATTAGACCCGTGTATTTCACCTTTCACCTACCATCTACTTTCTTTTATCTGCTTACCAACTCTGATAAAAAGAAGTTGTCTCCCAGAATTATCCCTTCCTTTCACGATAGATACAAACTTTTTGTGGAACAATGCGTTGTGCTCAGAAGGAACAAAATAGTCAGTGACCTCCTTAAGGGTGTGGTTTAGAAGGCAGAGTTTCTTATACTGGTCACATTTACAAAATAAAGTAAGAAGATTGAAATAATTTTGAGAAAAATTGAGACAAACTCACAGTTTTAGCAGCCCTTTCCATATCATACTTCCGAGCCCGAAGACATCGAAGTAAAAATTCATCATAATGTTTTGGTGGGGGATTCACAGAAGAATCGGCTGAAAATTAAAAAAAATAGTATTAGAAAAATCAGAAAATATAAACCAGATAAAATATTTCCAGTAATTACCTTCAATAATCTGTCTCAGTTCTAAAATCTTTTCTAGTATCAACTCTTCGTTTTCTCCAATGTCGTGTTTGGCCTTTATCCTCAGCCTTTGAAGGTGGATGGGACAAGGGGAAGTGGGTGTGGTCAAAGCTGCTTCAGGATTCAGTGGCATTTTGACAGTGTGTGATTTGACAGTTAGCAATCACTTTTTTGTTGTATGGCTATAAATATGATTCAACTGGATCTGAAATTGAGAAAATAATTTTTTCGTTAATTATTAGGTAGATAACGCTTCAAAGGTTGAAAATAATTGAAAACAATTTGATTAAGCTTCAGAATAAAAGAACAAAAACATTTTGCATAAAATGTTATGAATTTTTAGACACGACAAAACTGGGATTTATGTAATTATCACATTGTAAGGTATATACCTGGGTAGGTATATAGTTTCAAATACTATCAGATTTACGATACAAGATACAATTATTGATAGCAATATGGACAGCCAACGCAAACCGCAAATTACTTAATTTGGCCAACCTTGATTATAAAATCCTTCGATATGTTTCAATTTTCTGTACAAAAGTCAAAATCAAACTGAGTTTGGTTCATGAATCCTTTGGCTTATTATGGAGTCAAAATTTGTTAAAACCTTATTTTTGTTGTGCAAAAACAAGTCAACATTCATTTTCAGTCAAGGGTTCAAAAGCCACAATTTGCGTGGATATGAAAAATTCACTCATATATAAAGAATTAGGTCTTACGATCGTTATATAACTAAGAATATTGTATCATGCCATGCCATTAATTTAACCGAGGCAAAACGATGGACAATTTATTAAATGAATCAAATTGTAAATGATGACGACACCATAAACGATAGCAATAATATGTGTTTACTGTCAGGTATGGAATGCATGTGATGCGTACGTATGCAATTTTTACTGCATGTAACCGGCTTTATTAGAAAAATAGGAAATTAATTTAGTCGCATTACAGTGTGTGACGTCAATTTTCGAGATTAATTTAAGATTTCTTTTTTGACCTGACCTAACAATTTAAGCTGGATTAGAAATTCTGATTTAGAACTTTAAAGATTCTTACAACTAGCTAAAACTGACCCTGGTAATTTTTATCGTATTAATATCTGGGAAATTCCTCAGATAAAGAATAAAAATGTAAATTAAATGTATTTAAGAATAAAAATTTAAATTGAAAAAAAATAAGAAATCTCGTTTGGGACAACGTATTTTGAATCACAAGCTTCTTATACAAGCAGCAGTTTTTGCATACGTCAATCCAAAAACCTGTTTTTTTGTAAAACTAATCCAGTTCTTTATCCGAAAATCGGCATATGATTCGTGCAAAATTAATATATCCTGATATGAAAGTGCTGTAAAGAAATTAATTTAATTAGGGCGTCCATATTGTCCATAATCTATATTCTTAAGTCTGTCTCATTTTTTCTAAAGTGAGGCAACTTGAGACTTTATTATTATACTTATATACTCGCTTATGCAGTTTCATTGAATCGGGATTTAATACTGGATCTGAATTGTACGTAATTGCGTTGGGTAAGCGCAAAACTGGTTTGCAATTTATGTAAATGTTCATGTCCTTATTTAATCAGTATGGTGTTAAACACAAGTTGTATAACTAAATTGATTGTGGACATTTACGCAAAATATTTTGCACACTGGAAATGTTTTTGCATTGCCAACTTTCAATTTTAATTAATTGTAATTCTCACGGCTTAATTTAATTACGGTTTATCCTGTTGGAGGAAAACTCTCAAAATTGCCAACTGGATTAACCGTAAAAAGAGAGACAAATGAGACAATCTTCTAACTGTATTTAAACTGCAATGAACTGCATCAGAGTTCAAATTGCAAATACAAACAACAGCAGACAGAAATTGCATATCTAAATATTTCATGCAACTTATTGATATTTCCAATTTACCTTTGCTTATGAAATAGGAAGATTTTCCAACAGCTCACAAAAACAAAACGAACTTGAATTTCTGCACTGAACCTTAAATTAAATTTCCAGGCTGCTAGTTTTGCATGAAGTATATTTAATCTCTTAAAAAGTTCTTCTCTGAGCTGAGAAGACGAACTGAAACTGAATGGAACTAGAATTGCTTCTTAAATTTCCTGTCACTTGCTATCAACAGACTAAAGTAATGAGTAAGATGAATACAAAGTACATGGAAAAATTACTTCACTTCCTACCGCAAGCAACTTTCAGCCCATGGTTTAATATAATAGTTAGTTAGTTAGGATGAGGTGGAAGAAGTAACAGTCCAGTATCACCTAAATATGTACAATATGTACATCCACCTCCGTAGCTAAATTGTTGTATAATTTCAATTTTTGCGAGGGATGAACCATTATGGTATTGTTGTAAGTTAGAATTTGTTAGAAAGAACGGATGGAGATCTTTCTTTATAGGGGACGGCAGATGTTCATTGCATATCCGAGTTTCGATCGTTTTTTTTGCTGCTGCTGACGAAACAAAGGCATATATTTATTGAGCATAATTTCAAAATTTGTACATACACATGCAAAATTTTTGCAACAGCAATTTGCCTTTTTAAAATGATATTTTATTGTTCTTGTGGTATTAAGAACTTTGCGTGGTTTGCCATATTTGCAATTATGTAATTATCTTGTAATGATGGCTCTTATTTTTTGTAGCTAAATAAAACAAAGTTCAAAGACTTTTGTTGCTGCTCTTCTTCGTTATTCAGTGCTACAATTTTTACTCCTTGAACTGAGTGTGTAATTTTCAGCGCATGTGACCGATATTATTTTTTTCTGTGATTTCCCTTTAAAAAGAAAATAAATATAAATAGATACTCAAATAAAGAGGAGATTATAAACAACAGGGCTTCTTTGTCTCAGAACAAAGAACAATGGATGAGACGTGTGCTAATTTGATTATTTTTAAGTAAATTTGAGCTTAGACTTTATGAAAAATCAGATCGTGTCATTGTCACCAACTGTCGTTCGTGTCATGTGGGATTTCAAGTTTCAAGACATTGTTTTATTTAGTTATAAAAAAGATCTATTTTGGGGAATTAGGACTTGGAACGAACGCAACAAATATTTTTTGATCTGCATGGTCAATGTTAAAGTCATTGTGCAATCTTAGGACCAAGATAAAATCTTTAATAGGTTAATTTTCTTATGTAGGCACATTACATGCAAGACTAAAAAAATGCATCTGCTTTCCTTCTTCATGAGAAAATAGATATTCTCAGGGAAATATATAATTGGATTGTTACGCTTATTATATTAAATATGTTGGGTAACAAATGGATAAAACATAAATTAAATGAATATTATTATTATATGCATTCATTCAATTTGTTGTATACAGCCCAAACTGTTTCAGAAAAGGGAGACAGAATAAATAAAATTAAAATAAAAACAAATAAATCAATCAAGAATGTATATAATGTATAAATAAGAAGTATTCTTAATTTATCTGCCGGTTTCTTAAATGTACATATGCAAATGTTGGGAATTCCCAACAAAGAAATCAAGATCAACAACTTCAAGATCAAGAACAACAATGTAACCAACTTCCACGTGCTTCAAAAAGTCTTAAACATTTTTGAACGCGTCTTTAATAAAATATTTTATTTGTGGTTATAATTTTATTATTATTAAATCCTAATTAAACATTTAAAATATTTTGTATTTCATAAATGCCACAAAAGCTAAAGTTGGCCATTTTGTTACTTGCCATCATTTTAAGAATACAGGTATTTTACAAAAAGTCACTGTCAGGGTCAACTTCAATTCACTTCCTTTGCTATTGTAAATAAACATTATTAAACAATGGGAACTGAATGAAAACAAAAACTGCGATTTTAGAAAACTTTTGATGTTTTTTGAATCAAAATTCGCACATTACATAATAATAATACGTAATATAATTTTATACATACATGCGTACATAAGGTATATTTGACATTTAAATCATAAATGAATGATATCTTTTTTTCACAGCCTCCAAAGATTACAACTTATTCATTGTTTTAAATTCAAGTACGAAAATTCTTAAAAAATCATTGGATTACATAATATCTTTTATCAGAATTGAATGGGACACGCAAAAACACGCAGCCAGAGTGTGACCCCAAGGTCTCTGTTCCTCTGACCAACTGTCATCCTAATAATTAGACTACGCATCTTTTCGCAAAAAAATTACTTAATGCAGCAACATTATACAAATTGAGGAAGTGAGTAAATAGTTCCAGTGGGTTTTTTGTACCGCAAAAACTGGATTGAAGGTTATGCAGGATTGAAGGAAGTTTAGCAGGATTAAGATGACATACATGACCTACTTAAGATGTCATGGGCTTAAGCTAAACCTGTTTTTCATGGCCTCAAGTTTTGCAAAATAAATCCCGGATTAACTACTTCCCTTTCTTGCATTGTCAAAACTGCAATTGCAAAAAATTCGATGTACTTACACTATACTGCATTAAATTGTTATTTACTGTAATTGTTGATTGTGAAGCTAAACCTGAATTTCATTTGCACTTGCAAAGCTTACGGATTATGTATTAATTTATGAGTAAAAGAACTTTTTTTAAATTTGAATTCAGTTCCATTCTGACGTTGAAGCACGCAACAAGGAAAAGTATATTTGAGTTTTGCTTTACATGCAATGTTAATTAAGGAAATTAAATTTTGGGCTAATTTATTTAGTTGTAATTGCAAGCGAAGATCAAGAGCTGAACTTTTAACTGAAGTTCATTTCCCTTGCCATTGATAACTTTTGACCGATAAACGATTCAGCTGCAATAAAAACTGTTTAAGAACAAAGTGTTGAGACATTTCTCATTCTTCGTAATGACCCCAAAAAAGAGTTTAGAGACGCTTCGAAAGGAAGCCAAAGAAGCGATGGGGGAACGGGAAGAAGAAATCCCAAAACGAATTTCGGAATTGAAACTCATCGTCAAAAAAACTGGTAAATTGTATCAAAAAAAATTACAGAATTTTAAAATTTCAAGTATTAATTTGCATGCAGATAAAATTATTTGTCTTCATCCCCCCTCTTTCGACCCGTTTTATCTGCGTTGCATTAGAGCTAAGAAATATGATTTAAAACGGGCTGCAAAATTGGTATTTTTATAGACTTCTCAATATAATTTCATGTCTGACTAAAAATTGTATTTTGTTCTACAAAGTACCAGAAATTTTGTCGATTAAGGAGTGATCAGTACAGTGACATTTTAGTCAACTTAAAACCATCAACATTTTCCAGAATTTTCAGAAGCAATTTCGTAAACTTTTTAAGTCAAAAGGAGGATACTGGACGAACTGTTGCCATTTGCCAAATCGGTACTGACTCCATTTGATTGATCACTTTTAAATTCTCTATTTTTCTGTCGTCATTTTAGAAAAATGGGATCCTAAAGACATCTCATTCGAACAGTTTCTGTTGACCCTGTTTTTCATTTTGGACGAAGTTGTGGATTCGGAAGATGTGCAATTATTTGGAATTACAGTAATTATTGACCTTGCAGGTTTAAGTTTGCAACACGTTAAGAGGATTCGACCATCCAGAATTCATTTACTTGTGAAAATTTTTCAGGTATTTGAATTTTTAGTGATTGATAATTGATTATTGTTAATTTCTCAATTAATATTTCTTAATTCAAGGATTCATATCCCTGCAAAATATTTTCTGTTAAAATGATTAATCATTTTCCAATTTTTGGAATGTTGTTTTCAATGGCACGACCGTTTTTGAAGAGTAAAATGAGAGATCGACTTGTTTTCCACGGTTCTGACTTAAATTCTTTGCATTCTACATTGGAGTTGGATTCAAAATATCTACCAAAATTTTTGGGTGGTCAAGTGTCAGACGATGAATTTGGCATGAGAGAAGTTTGGGAGAAAATCGAACTTAAAGATGCCTATTACGAAGGTTGACATTTCATATTTTTTGATAAATTATTGATAAATAAATTATTGGTTTGCTAAATTTCTGTATATATTTTTTTAGAGTTGCTAAAGTATGGATATGGCCCAATGTCTAAGCAGCCACATTGAAAACGCTCATGACAAATCTGTAATAATTGTTTAGAATCGATTTTTAAAAGAAGCTATTTAAATTGTCTCGCAAACCAAGATTATTGTAAAATAAATACGCAATTTTCTCTAAAATATCAAGGCATTTTTTTATCATAATACCAGATTATGTTTCTAATAATCTTGTAATAATTTTATACTTATAACAAAAATACACACCTGCATTCAGACGAAAAATTATAAATCTGGATTATGCCAACTTTAAGTCTTTTAGTGAGACAAAGCTCTTCACAGTCTTCGTTTGCCTTTCCAAAACTTATGAATAGTTCAGCCTTTTCCTAAATCTGCTACCTAAAATTTTAATTTTCATAATTTTTTAACATGAGAACGCAACTGAGGGATTTAACCAAGTATCAAATAAAAATTTTATCCTAGAGTTAAAATTTTACATGCATGAATTTATTCAAATCAATGATACGATGCAATAATCTAAAAATTTGTATTTCATCCAAAAACGTAGACAAATCTAAAAATTTGCTCTTTGTGTTTGTGCTTCTTTGTTTGGAGTAATTATTACATATTTACATAGTCTTCCACGTTGTTCATTGTTAAAAAATATTTATGGTAATGCTGCACTATAGTCTATAATAAAATTGATTCAATAAATAATAGTTCGACTTAACTCCTTTGATTAAAAGTGGAACAGGTCAATTTATGCTTGTTTTTTGCAAAAAATCAAAAAATGCTTCTTTGTTCCATTCATTTTTCCTTTATCCGCCCTTGGCTTTTAACCACGGAATAAAGTTTATTTACTCAATTGATGCTGGACATAATTATTAAATACTGGAAATAATTTGCATACTGCTACCTCAACAAAATTCATATAAAGACTGATCAAGCAAAAGGCACATCATATAAACTTTAAATTGCTAATAAATAGTAAATTAAAGTAACTCTTTAAAAAAATAATAAAAACTCCAGATTGTTGAATTTCTGGATAGTTAAAACTACAAGTATCCAACTATTTACTTATTCCATTTAAATTAAATTAGAGCAAATACTAGCACAAATTAGCTAAAGCTATATACATATTAGCAGAATTTCTTTATAAATTCAGCCTTGCTTTTTCCGGTCTTCCTCGTATCCGTTTATTACCTTCACTTTTGAACTTGATTGCTAGCTTTTCTTGCACAAATCTAAAATTGAAGAGTGAACCTTCCCTTGATCTGGTTGTTGCATTGAACAAAGCTCATTTCGACAATAGCATCTGCAACTAGCAACAATGCAAAGTTGCATATGCAGTGCATAAGACAGGAAGGAAGGTCAACCAGAATTTAAGCTTTGATCCCTTAATTCTGTTTAAGTTTATGTTTATGAGACACCCTGAATATTTGCCATCTCCTTGAAAGTTCATGTATAATTAGAATTATACAACAAAATTAAAACGGGTTTACTATTTGGAAATTTGTCATCTCAGATTGTACTAAAACAACAACAGATTCTACATCTACAACAACAGAGACAACAGATTATATTCATCGCAGACGGCAGACCATAATATATTTTTTTTATCATGCAAGTCTTATGTTCTGGAACAAAATTGCAAAACAAACTTCTTCCTCAAATCCAAACAACAACTCAACATTTGTATTAATCTATTTATTTGCCTCATGGAAAATATTCAAGTTTGCGTCAATGCCAAGCTCAAAAAGCAAGTTCCAGGCTTCACCTCATGATCTTAGACAACCACATGCAATATTTTTTTCCCTCTAAAATTTGCTTTATGTAAAAGCTGAAACACAAACCAAACAAAATATCAACCCTTTAGCTTTTGAGATAAATACCTGTAGAAAAAACATGTTTTCACATCTACGGCTACTAAAATTCCGCATATAAAATAAGCATTAGTAACAATGCCTCGCGTTAGCTTAGCTCACTTGTAATCTGGAAGTTGGCAAACGACAACGTCAGAATCGATTCAATCACAAATTTAGCAACAATCAAAATGCCAAGCAAAGAAGAACCAGAAGGAAAACAACAAATGGAAATCATGTCAAGAGCAAAAAAGCCACAGTCCCTTGAAGTTCTAAGGGCTAGAGCTAAAAAGGAAATTGGTGAAGTGGACAGTGAGATTCAGGATAAAATCCATCAACTACTTCGTCTCATTCAAGGTAGCCAACTATAATTTTAATAATTTATTTGCTAAAAATAACAAACCCTTGAAATAACGTTTCACGTTTTCCAGATGCAAATTTATGTCTGCCATCATCACCAGGATTTTTTGACTCTTTTTATCTCCGATGCATAAGAGCGAGAAAGTATGATATGAAAAATGCTGCGATGGTTGTAAGCAAACTCTGTCTCAAATTTTTAAAAATTTTGCTCATCTTTTGTTTTAAAACAGCTCAAAAAATACTGCCATCTTCGAATTGATGGTGCTTCTGATCTGTTGGGGAAAATGATGCCGAGCGAGTTTACGGAAATTTATCGCAACAAATTCATCTCCGCCCTGAGAACAAGAGACTCCGAGGGTCGGAAAATATTTTTTATCCGAGCGGAAAAATGGGATCCAAGAGAAACGTCATTCGAAAGCATCTGCATGTCAATGTTCTTATTTATTGACGAACTAGTGTCAAATGAGGACACCCAACTTTTTGGGCTCAAGATGATTGTTGACCTTCGATCTTGGGGATTTGACCACGTTCGAGCAATCCGACCCAAACGAATCCACCTCATTATTAAAATTATTCAAGACTCATATCCCGCAAGGTTATTTATTTCGCAAATTCAAACTTAATTTCAAAAAAAAATAATTTCTAAAAATTCAAAAAAAAAAAAAAAATATTTAACGCAAAATAGACAATAATATATTTTTTCCTGCTAGGTTTAACCAGTTTCATATAATTAATAATCCAGCATTATTTGGAATCATCTGGTCCACTGCCAAACAATTCATAAAAGAAAAATTGCGACAACGGTATTAGAGTTTTATTAAAATTATATTAAAATTATATCATAATATTATTTTTGTTTTTACGGATCTAGTATTTTTTTACACGGGGATAATTTGGCCGGTCTTCAATCTGCGTTGGGAATTGATCCCAAATTTTTGCCACATTTTTGCGGTGGTAAACTTTCAGAAGAGGATTATGACGAGTCCAAGATTTGGAAGAGTTTGATAAAAAAAGATTCATATTATACAGGTATACACAATTTATAATTTTGTTGATAATTTTGGAAAATTAATTTTATGTTTGACCGACAGAAATGCTCAAATACGGCCACAAACACAAACCGTCCAGTTACGAAGAATAACTAATATTAATACATAGTTAAATTTTTGGATGAAGAGATTTCAAAAGACTTTGGTTTATATTCCTATCTTATACATATAGAAAATGTTTGTTGTATTATTAAGTGCTCAACGCTTATCTATTTTATTTTTATAGTTTATATATAAATATATATATGTATGTATATTTTTGGCACTGTAAATAAAAGTTTTATTGTTCTTGAAAATTTAAATGATCTGGCAAACGCTTTAAAGTTTTCATCATTTTCACGAGACAAAGAGATGAACTTTGGAATGTAAACCACTTTGTATATGTATCCAATATTATCACATGGCTTTCATTCATAACACTTGCTGTTGTTAAATAATAAACAAACAGAATGTCAGTTTTTCGTCCAGATCTATTTAAAAATTGCGTGGCGATTGTAACGGGTGGTGGAACAGGGTCAGTATCATTTAAAGATATTTGAAAATCATATGCATTCATAATTTATGGATATTTCAGAATCGGACGAGCAATTAGCTACGAGCTTCTAAGCTTAGGGGCAAAGGTTGTGATAGCTTCCAGAAGTTTGGAAAAACTTGAGAACGCTCAAGCCGAGCTTTCCAAACTTGGTCCAGTTACGTCAATAGCTTGCAACATTCGAAAGGAGGATGACGTCAAGTATATAGGCAATCTTTTCATACATAATAATTATATTTTATAACCGACACTGCAGGTCGCTCGTCTCGGAAACTCTCAAACGTCACGGGAAAATTGACTTTCTGGTCAACAATGGGGGTGGTCAGTTCTTGTCCCCAGCCGCAGACATGAGCCTCAAAGGATGGAACGCTGTGATCGAGACTAATTTGACGGGAACTTATCTTATGATGAGAGAAAGTAAAAAAAAAAAATACACAATTTGTCAAAGGAAAAATAAATTTTCTGCCTAGCATACAATCAATGGATGAAGGACAATGGGGGGTCAATGGTCAATATAATCGCAGACATGTGGCGAGGTTTCCCCATGATGTCCCACACAGGAGCAGCGCGAGCCGCAGTGCTAAATCTAACACAGTCAGTGGCCGTGGAATGGGCGTCGGACGGGGTCCGAGTTAATTGCGTAGCGCCTGGCGTCATTGAGAGTCCCACCGCCGCCGCAAATTATTCCGTCGACGTATTTTCTGAAGCAAAGAGTCGGCTTCCTGCTTGGAGAACGGGGCGTGTGGACGAAGTCTCTGGGGCAGTATGTTTTCTTTTATCCCCTGCTGCAAGATTCGTTAATGGAGCTTGTTTAAAAATTGATTCTGGGGGCAGCTTATATTCCCCCTTATTTCATCATATTGAAGGTAATTAATTTGTACGGTTGACTAATTAATTATTAAGATTCTAGGTTGATATTTTGATATACTTAAATTTTAGAGCATGACAAACTTCCCGAGTATAAGTGGATCCCTGATCCAACACCACCGAAGGATAAGTCAAAATTGTAATGATAAATTAGTTTATCAACCTTAACCTACTTTTTCGTGAAAAGGATGTTTTATGGCATTTTCTGTGGTCCATACAATATCATTGACACCTACATTGAACTCTATCCCTATTGAATTGCTTAATCGAATTTTCCATAATAATAGAAAAAGTAAATTGCTTTTTGTCAAGGGCAAGATCAAGTCCTTTATTTCCATATTACACTTTGTACAACAACAATGACCAACAATGCTATACATAAATTTCCTGTTCCAATTTGTAAGACCACACCCCCAGACACAATTTCGTTGAATGCTTGAGTAAAATTCCTTTTGAATGCAGAGCTGAAAATGCGATGTCTTGGTGGAAGTACGAAACCTACAATTAAAATTTTTATTTAGGACTTCATAACCACAAACTTGAATTTTAATTTGATTTTTCTCACGCTGATAATAGTAATCGATATCTCCCCAAAAGTAGAAATGATGGAAACTCTGTCTCAAATTGATGATTGTGAGGGGATTAATCGGTCTCCTAAATCGGCACCAAAGCATTCGTCCATCGATGTCATAATCATCCAGTTCAATTATTTCATTGTGTTGATAGGGCGGAAGTGCCAGGTTTTCGATAAGTAAATGCTCAATTCGACCCCGACCACGGTCCAAGTAACAAACGGTTAGATCCGCCTGCACAAGTTTGGCTAGATCGTCTCCAAATGCTACTGCAAGATACGTCTAAAGGGGGAAATTTGAATCTAGCTTTAGATTGTTACTCCATCTAGTTGAAAATGACCGAAAAACAAATAACCTTGTTGTTGTGAAGTCTGCCTCCGATTGTGAACGTTATTTCTCGTTTGTCCCGAAAGTCTGTGTTGTAGGAGAACAGAAGCAGGGCCTCTCTTGCGTTACATGGATATGCCCCATAAGGACACACTCGAAAACATGCCATAGAAGAACCACATGTATAGGTGCTTATCGCTGGGAAAATAATTAAAATATATAAAGTGATCTATGTTTAAATTACATAGCATAGCATAGCATATTCTTTGTCAAAAAGTATCAGTTTGCCCCAAAATTTCAACCACTCCCCATGCGTCTGGGTGTGGAATTGCAACAGTAAAAATTTACAACCAACATCTACGAAATCCCATCTTTACATGGGTCAAATTATAATTTTAGAATATTATGTATTTTTTGGAAATATGGACAGATAAGAGACGATGTTTGACATTTTTTTAAACCGATTAAGCCGAATATATATTATTTGATTATTTTTTAATTTAATTAAGGTTTACGGAAAGGGTTGAAGCTTAGGACATTTGAGACAATGATCCAATAATGAATGCCACGAAGGACGCTGGCACTGAAAACACTTGAAATTAAAACTTATCCAAATCTAAGCCTTAATTTGATTTAAATTAAGTTGCTCACATAAAACGGATGTCTCCTGCTTCCGCATCCGGAGCTGTCCAGATGAATGAAACATTTCCCAGTTTTACAGGACGCCCTATATTAATTTAATTATTTATATAACCTTCTGACCCTTACATCCATTTATATATACAACCTTTGTCTATAACCGTTGCATAAGGGAGGCCAAAGCAGGGAAGATATTCAAAAAGATAAGGTAAATATCTAAACTGTCCAATAAGACCCACGCCCCCTCTCAATACTTCACCCCCAGCCACAACTCGACTTTGGATCATCAACCCGTCAAAATCACCTCCTTCTATGCGAACTGCATGTATACTCAATTTACAGTTAGACTAATTAATCAATTTGGATGCAAATTAATAAATTAACATTAACATTTAAAATTACCCAAAAGATCCGAGTTTCGTCTATATCTTCTGCCAGTAACAGATATTTTGAAAGGAGGCTCATCGCCGTAGTGGTCCACGGACTTTTTGTACCTATTTCGAATTCTTGTGCCCATACTACCCCAACCAGCGGGGGCAGGACCACCTCCAAAATATTGGGAATAATCTGGCTCACTTGTGCCCCCAACTCCATTATTCCCGTTTTCAGCTAAACTTCTTGGAACAAGATCAGAACATGATTGGTCAGAATAACGCAAATATGCAGAACTGCTCCCAATGACCAGAGAGAAGAAGATTAACGGAAACAAGTTATTTTCCATGTTTGCTTGCATGCATACAAAGTCTGAGCAAAGACTGGACAAAGTTTGTGAAAGTTGGGAAAGAGAGTCGAAAGAAAGTGTTTGTGCGTGTATACAAAAGAAAGCAATATGTCAACTTTGACTGATGACAAATTAGTGACTAAATTTTTTATTGCTTGTCCTCATCATGATTCGTCGTAAGCTTAAACTTAAGATTCCTCCACTTCAGTTTTGGAGTCAGAGAGTAATTATATTTCTGTTGGGGATGGGAATTGGGGCAGCGATATTTTTAATATTCTTCCGGGTTGATGACTCGCAATTAACAAATGATAAAATCATAGTATTTTCAAATAATATCGAGTCAAAATCAGATAGTATTTGGATCAGGATAAGCGACTCACTTCATGTTTACTCTGCTCATTATGACGAAAGGGAGAGAAACAGTAAACAATTTGGAACGTTGACAAAAAATCTGTCCCTCATCCGAATTATAGGAATCAAACGCTATGGGCCATCAAAGTCGTACACTCCCTTGAAATGGGTGAGCGTCAAAGAAGAAAGACGGCTGAGAGACGACAAGGGAATGGAATATGAATGCAATTTATTTATTTTTGACAATTTACTCCTTTCAAGGGTCATTCCTGCAACTCTTGTAACAGAGCAAGTAATTGAGGAAGGCATCAAACGTTTTGCGTCTTCCTTTTTCAAATGTTATTTTAATCTGACAGAAAATTACCGTCAAATTTTTCAAAATAGTAGTGAACTTTATGTTTATCTAAGTCCAAGAGGAGTTGAAAACTACCCAGAAAAATTGATGAGAGTCAATTTTAATGTCAAAGGTTCCCACAAAGTGGGAGTGGGAATCTGCGTACGACCCCTCTTTTCTCCAAGAGACGCTTCAATTTTCCCTAAACTACTGCAATTTATTTCCTATTATGTAGCAGTGGGGGCAAGTTCATTTAATTTTTATGAGCTGGCCATATCTCCCCAGCTCCGGAAGTATCTTGTCAAATACCGGAAGCTTGGAATTGCTCTTAAAACTTGGAATTTGCCAACCGGAAATGTCTCAGAGCTATGGGACTATGGGACTATTGCTGCGTTAAATGATTGTCTTTATACCAATATGGGGCTAGTAGAACATTTAATTTTTGTAGATTTGGATGAATTCATAGTGCCACAAAGGGGTGAAAGTTTAATGGATATTATTACAAAATATGAGTAATTTTTTACAACACAAAACAAATCAAAAGTTACAAATGAAAATGCGACATATGTACATATTATTGCAGACCAGTTTCCCAACTTTTGATTCGAAACACATTTTTCTGCTTGGAATTTTGTCCTTGGACTGACGGTGTCGCCAACATTTCCAGCTGCATCTCAAGGACAAAGCGGATTTGGAATGTGAAGCTCAGGGCTAAATTTATCCTTCGACCTTTAGCCGTCATTTCGGTGGGTCACCATACAGCTCATCGTTTCATCGGGGGCAGTGGCAAAGCTCAAGACAATTCTCTTGTTGTGGATCCTTCAATTGGACTGCTAAATCATTATCGGGAATGTCGCAGTTTATTAGTTGAAAATGAGAAGATTTTTAACAGGTTGATAACTACAGACGAAAATATTCAGAGGATTTTAAAAGGAGATAAATACAAGATGCTTTTATAACCAAGATTTGCTCTGATGTTAAATATACTTTTTCGCAACAAAAGTAAAATAAATGTTAACTGAATTTATTTTGAAGAAGGGAACTTTAAAGTCATTCAAATAACATGAGTTACTCAAGAAAAATCATATCCCACAAAATTGTATTATTTTTTTTATTGCAAAGGAATTTAACAATAAAACCTACATCAAGTATGTATCAAGTTGCCCCAAAGTTTAATTCGGTCCCCCCCACTCAGTGGGTGGAACTAAAGTGCTCAAAATTTCTACACGGCATCTGCAAAAGCTAAACTTTCGATTGGTCAAAATATTTTTGTAGAAATTGTATTAATTATTTGTAGATAAATTAAGACAAAAATAATGCCTTTATTGAAAGATTCCATGCTAAATTGTTTAAACTGTAATATTTAACTAATTAATTCCTCTGCTTTTATTTATTGATTCTAATCATAATGAAGCGAATGAAGTTAATTTGAAAAGTTAAATATGAAAATATTAATTTTGCTAACGTTTTCATGTATTTTATTCAGATATTTTAATTTAAAGTTAAACCAGTTTTAAGCCATACCCCAAAAATTATCCAATCATTTTGTGGATAGTTCCAATAGTTGTTCTATAAATGAAATCTAGTTATCCTTGAATAGACCCAGTGTATATAATAATATCGCCTGGAGAATAGTGGAGAAGTAATTTATTTGCTCATATCTGTATTCATATAAGCAAAGCCGGTTTATTTTTTATAATGCTTGAACGAGTTAAACCATGTGCACAGGAATTTCTCTGTCAATACATCTTTGCAGCTTCTAAAGATATTTCTAAAGTAGTCTTTGATTTGGTAAAAGTATTTGATTCCTTTCCTTCGGAAACGTCAACTAAATCTGCAAAAAATGGCAAGCTTTATTGAGTACGGACCAGATTGCGAGTTTCCAATTGAGAATTTGCCCTATGGAATATTTTCAACCAAAAACAACGTTAGTACATAGATAAGAGAATAGAGTTGATAAAATATAATATGATTTAAATTGGTTTTTTAGCCCAAGTCCAGAGTGGGTGTTGCAATTGGAGATCAGGTTTTGGATCTTGGAGTTGTCAAAAGTTTGTTTAATGGACCGCTGATTTCCAAGAACGCTAATGTTTTTGATGAGGTAACAAATCAATCAGTTTCTTATTTCCATACAACTTTAAAATGGTCGCCCAATTATTGTCCAGGAGTCCCTTAATGGACTTATGAGTCTTGGAAAGGCAGCATGGACAGAATGCAGAAAAACACTTCAAAGGTTACTTTCAGCTTCTGAATCTGTCCTCAGGGATTCTCCCCTTCGTCAAAAGTAATTAAATTAATAAAGAATTTATATACTTATAAAAAATAGGTACATATATTTTTTACATTATTCCGATGATGTCCAATAGAGCTTTCGTTCCTCAGTCCGAGGTGAAAATGCATCTTCCAGCAAAGATTGGAGACTATACCGATTTCTATTCGAGCATCGATCATGCTACAAATGTAGGAACAATGTTTCGGGGAAAAGACAATGCACTGATGCCAAATTGGTATTTGTACCAAAATTTCGACTAATTTTCAACAATTAAATTTTTCTCTATTTTATAGGAAATATCTTCCAGTAGGATACCACGGGAGGGCAAGCTCAGTTGTTGTTAGCGGGACACCAATTCGTCGCCCATCAGGCCAATCTTGTCCTGTTGACGAAGCCCCTCCGACATTTGGACCCTGCAAATTGTTGGATTTTGAGTTGGAAATGGCATTTTTCATCGGCACTGGAAATGAATTGGGAACTCCAATTCCAATAAATAAGACACAGGATCACATTTTTGGTTGTGTCCTCATGAATGATTGGAGTGCAAGAGATATTCAGGTATAATTAATTGGAATTCCAGCCTTAAATTCTAAGTTCTCTTCTAAATAATTAAATAAAACTAGAAATGGGAATATGTTCCTCTGGGACCCTTCCTCGCTAAAAATTTTGGAACGTCAATTTCCCCTTGGGTCGTCACAATGGATGCTCTGGAGCCATTTCGAACCCAAAATTACAAACAGGATCCAATTCCATTCCCATATTTGATCCATGATGATCCTTTCACTTTTGACATCCCTTTGAGCGTTTCCATCAAACGTTAGTTGCATGGATAAAAATAAATTTTTAACCAATACATATATTGTATATCTGAAGTAATCTGAACCAAATTAAATTTCAGCCGAAAACTCTGCAGAAACAACAGTTTGTCGATCAAATTTCAAATACATGTATTGGACAATGAAGCAACAGTTGGCTCATCATACAATCACCGGTTGCAATGCAAATCCTGGTGATCTTTTGGCTTCTGGGACAATTTCTGGACCGGTAACACTTTACTTTTGTACTTGTTCGTTTCATAAAAAAAGACTAAATGCTTTTCAGAGTGAAGATTCGTTTGGATCAATGTTGGAGTTGAGTTGGAGAGGGACAAAACCAATTCCGATGGCTGATGGGACGACGCGAACCTTTCTAAAGGACGGAGACAACGTCATCATTCGAGGTAAACCTTTTCTTTTCCAGTTACAATACTTAAAATATTAAAATCGGTATCTTTAGGGGCTGCGGAAGGAAACGGATTCAAGGTTGGATTTGGTAATTGTTCTGGCGTCGTGCTGCCTGCACATTCTCTCTAATTGTGCATACTTGGCTATTTTCTCTGATACTAAAAAATGTTTTCAGAATAAAATGCACATAAAATAAAAAGAAATAATCATTTCCTGCTGAAGTCAGCCATAAATTGAATTTGTATGGTGAAGAACCAACAAATCTGCATATCTAAATATGTTTGAGTTTACTGAATACCACATATCAACTTATTTTATAATCCACAGAAATGTTTACAAACTGCAAACTCGATACCGTTTTAGGAAAGCGTTACTTTGAGATGACGACCTTTGTATGCCGCGAATCGAGATCCAAATTATGCAAACTCAAGTTGCCGATTCGATTTTCAATTGCAACATTTTTGGTTTAAATTGTTAACAACTCGCCATTTAATTTTAAACATTTCCTGTTGTTTCTAGTCGGCTACTCGGTTATGGCGCAGAGTTCTGGTAGAAAACTTTTGATAGAGGCAATAACGCATATTAAAGACGGTTATCATCAAGTTAAACCTACGTCTGCTTCCGCGGTGACCACAATTACATCCTCCCCTATTTACGCCAGAACAAAGGACAAAGTGTCAAACTTAATGACGGTTTATGAGGAGGTTATTGGTCTTAAACAAGTTAAAGAAGCACAACAACGTGTCCTTGAGGTAATTATCAATATTATCAAAGACTCTAGATTTATTTTAAGCTAATTTCCGTCTTATATTTTAATTCTAGGCCGAATTAAACTTTAAAGAATGTCAAAAACAACGTCGCCTAGTCCAAGACGAGCTGACCCAAGTCCAAAATCAACTCAGAACGTTAAGAATCGACATTGACCGGACGGCCCGAGGCGACTTTCGTTATCTGGACCTGATTAAAGGGGTAAATTGCATGAAAACGAAAAAATATACTAAGTAAAGTGTTGTAAAAACTTTGTTATTTAAACAAAATAGGAAATTGAGCTAATAAATTCAGAACGAGCCGTCCGTTCACATTTCGAGCAATTAGAGGAAAACGAACGAGAAGTTTTTTCGGAATTGTCCAACGCCTTGCGACTTTCCCATGAAAAGGAACGATATCAAAGTGAAAAGACAAAATACTGGTCAGTTTGGGGCTCTGTTATTGGGGCTTGCTTAGGAATAATTGGGACTACAATTAACTCAAGACTAAGATATCAAGCAACTCGAGACATTCTTCTCCAGACTAACGCCCAAGTTAAGGACATTGAAAACTCTGTTCAATCCCTTATTCAAAAATTAGAATTAGATAGAAACGCACCTCAACCCGATAAAATTGAAACTATATTATCTTCAAGTACCTTAATGGAAGAGAAACTAGTAGAATTAAAAGAAGCAATTAGAATAGTCAATAATTTATCCCAAAATCGACAGGGTACAATAGTTTTAGGTTTAGGAAATGAACAAACATTAGCTTTAACTGCAGGGATAACTGTCTTAATTTGTGTTTTAATTTCTAAATTTTTGTGATAAAATCTTAAAAGATATTTATTAACAATAAATTCAACAATTGATAGCATTTATAAAATATGTCATGGCATGTAATAATCAGTAATTTATACAAAAGCTCTATTTAAACGAAGCGTTTTCATAAATTTTTATCGAAATTTCTGTAGTTTAGATCCAGGTTCTTCAGTATATTCGTTTTCAACGCCAAAGGACATGACATGGGGTTCAAAGTCAACGTCGTCGGCGTCAATGTATGCGGGTTCTTCATCCTCCTCGTTGGCTGAGGGTCCTGGGGTCGGGGGTGGGGCTGAGGGATGAAGAGGGGCTAAATTGACACTATTAGAAGCTTCCTCATCTACGACCTTCATTTTCTTTGATTTTTTGTTGTTTTTCTTCTTGCTGCTCTTTTCTTCTTTATCCAAATCTTTATTCGGTGGGTCATAATATCTGTCTTCAATTTCAAAGTCCTTTTTTCTTTTCCCCAAATAAACGCCTCCGAGGAGATTTCGACTGTACACGAACAACACTGCGAAATAAACAATGGAAGCCCCCAACAAAGGGAAAAATCGTTGCAAATGCCAAACTTTGGTCATTGTTGGATCTTCATCTTCATCTGGGAGGAAGCCTAGAAGGAGATGGGACAAAAGCTGTCCAATTGCAAGCAAAAGCAGTATGCGAGTGCACCATTTGAGAATTTTCCCGTTCTCCTAAAGAAATTAGACAGTTTGAGTTTTTTTTTTTAAATAAATAATTGATATAAAGATATATTATTACCTTTTGAACAGCCAGAAAATTTACGGATCCAAAGAGTATGACGAGGCACAAATAAATTAGAAGCAGGGGATACAAAATTTGTTGGCGATTCTGAAATAATGAAATAAGTTTCAATCAAAATGTACTTTAATTAATGAGTATTTGTCTCACATCTTGGAAGTAATCTTCATGCGTCCCCTTAATAACTGTGATTACCCCCCATTTTAGGAATTGGTGGAGTCCGACAAACTTTTAGAGAGAAAAAACAAACAATTTAACTAGGTCAATTCAAAGTATAAGAAACCTTTCTCAATTTTCTTACTAACCATTTGAACTGAAGTGACAAAATAAGCCGCACCCCTCAGCGAAGTACAACAGCAACAATGCATTTTCCCTTTCTTAAAACTTTCCAGCTTCCAACAATTTTCTTGGCTATCTGAAAATATATATAGGATTCATGTTAGTTAGGATCCCTTAAAAATGCAGACAGCAAGGTGGTTGGGAAACTCACCCGGGTATTTTCGGGCTTGTTTTATAGGACGCTTGTAGAGAACACGTTGTCACCATGCATTGTCTCCAACTCAATTCAATCCAATTCTCAAGAAATCGCTCTTGAAATTGTTGATAAGTCCGACCAGAATATAAATGAATCAGAGGGCTCACATTATTGTTTTGTATATTTAGCAGCGATAATAATAATTATTAATTATAGCTGGAGAGTTGGCCTTGTTCCCACTTAAACAGTTAGTTAACTTTTCTCTAACTCGTGTTTGTTTGTAATGTGATTTGATTTGAGATTATGACTAGAACTAATGCCTCTTTAAACATTTAATGTCCTTTTGTGATTTTAATATGGAAAGTTTTGATACTTTGGGTGCTTTAAAGCCTAGTTCAAATTAATAATTGTCTTGAAACTTCAAGAATTTTTATCTGATAATGAATGCAATGCAGTTGTCATACTTTAAGTATAATGAAGTGTTGTTTTCTTTCAAAGCCTAAGCTCTCAAATTCTTCTCACCCAATACGCTAAGTGCTGTGGATATTTATGACATGAGCTGTGATAAAAAGCCCAAGGGTGTAGTCAGTCCATAACATGGATAAACAAGAAATTCCACTCAGAATGAGATTCAATGCTACATTTGCCAGACACCCTGAACATTAAAACATGCAATGCAAACTGTAAACCGAGACTTTTTAACACATTTTTAAATGATTACAATAATTGCTAACTTTGCTGACTCGTTAATTTTATTTTTGAAGCAATCCGTTATTTTAACAGATCTGAAAACAACTCGTAAAATATAAATATGACCGTCAAAGAAAGTACAAGCATTTTTTTTTGAATTAAGACTAATGAAAAAATAATCCAGAAAAAGTTACAAGCTGTCAAAAATTTGTCCAATATGTTCGATAACGAAAGAGCGAACTGATTTTGTCGCCGCATCTGCGCCCTGTATCTTCACAAACTTTCCCATTTCCAAAGCGTTTTCGTAGTTGATGAATTCTGTCAATGCCATCCCAGCGTATTCCTTTAGGTTGGATAGATTATACTTATTTGCTGCATTGACCAACTCCTTGCAAACATTCGCATTCACTTCCAGGTCTTTTGGGAAACCTAGTTCCCCGCTGTAAATATGGTGGAGCAAAGTTTTTAAAGAAGTGTGTCCCATGTCGTCAATCGTAACCTCTTTTGTCTGAGATTCCTTCATGTTCGAGCCCAGCATTGCTGCGAAAACTGGAGATCGGCAACTCAAAATGAGTTTATGGGCTTTGATTCTGGAAGAGTCCTCTTTGATGACAAATGTCACATCCGCTCCTTCTCCAGAATCCAAAAGTGATACAATCGCTTCGCCCTGAACTTGACTTTCCACTGGTTGCAGAGCGAACTTTGTCTTCTTTTTTGGCGGCTCAAAGCTACCTCCTTCCGGCTCATCTGCCCAAATCGCGATCTTAATTGTCACCTTGTCATCAACAAGTCCCCCTTCACCGTTCAAGAATATTGCCAAATCCTTATTGTAAACATTTGATGGAGTGGGATACTTTAAGGTGAAGCTTTCTGGGCTTTCTGTAAATTAGTAAAACAAACAAATTACTACCTTGTATTGATTACTTTGCATTATTTACTTACCTGATAAAGCTAGTAGTGGCATTCCTGGACGAACTATGAAAAATTGGGTCTTAATTTTGCATGAAAAGCCCCTGATTTTTTCCACCTCCATGCCTGCAGAAAAAATACAACAAAATCAAGTTTGGCTAATTAATAAATTTCATAATTAAGTTGTTGTTTTTTTTTTGTTTTTACAACGAAGGTCGCAGCGGATCTCTTTGCCAGTGTCATTTGAAACAGAGTAAATAGACTCCATCACTAGTTTGAAGGAAAGGCCCCGAACATAGAAAGATTCAGAAGAAATTTCATATCCTATATCCGTTCGTTCTTTAACATTTTCGAACGTGTGCTGAAACTCCCTTTCGGCTCGATAGCGAGAAAGATCCCGAGCGGACATCTCCAATTTTTTAGTTAAAAAAAGAATCAAACTTTAATTGAAAATTTCAATTTGAAATGCTTTCCCCTTTGTGAATAAATTTGCCAAACACCTTTTCAACGATGCAGCGTGACGATTCGTCACTGACGAATGCGACGAGACGCTTTTGATCCAGTCCGCCACAACTGGGCAATATGCATCGGATCCAATGCATTCCATTCCATAAACCTTTTTTGATTTTCAAAGGGTTCCTTTACAAATAATACTTTGAAATTTTCGAACCGAAAATGCTTTATTTATATACAAACAACTCGCTTTTAAACATAGTTAGATGTCAACTCTTTTATAGACATCATTATCTTGGCGATAATTCTACCACATTTAAATAACCAGCGGCTTCATGCCTCCGTTCTTTTTTAATGCGCTTCCCAAAAGCTACAAGAATTATTCCAAATGCTATTGTTCCTAGAGTTCGCCAGACAAATCGCCCAATTCTTGCATATTCCAAGATGCCAAAGGGATCTTCCAACACGTCCTCAACCTCCCACACACAAAGGAGCCTGACGAATGCGGAACACTGGAGAATGATCAATCCAGCCCCACCCCCAAACAATAGGTAAAGGGACTCCTGTCAATTTTTAAGGAATTTTATAATATTTATTTGGTCAAAAAAACTTTAAAACCTTTACCGTTTCAATTCCCCTGAAAATCAGGCATTCCAAAATAACTGCACTTATAATGTAAATCCCTGTTAGCGTGTAATCCAAATTTACGCTGGGCTGCAGACGATTTGAAAATTTGTTTTTAAATTCCATGTTTGTATGCTCATAATATTTACATACGTCGTTTGCATCTTTTGGATAATATTCATTTAGTTTTAAGAGTTGGATGACGTCAAAGATAAAGGTCCAGAGATGAAATAATGAATCGGCCTTTTAATAATACAATAGCTTTTAGGAATTTTGAATTATTGAAAAAATAAAATATTCTCACTATATGTATTGAACAGAAAAAATACATGGCCCCTTTTAGAGATACGATACACATTTTTTTTAAATACGAAAGAATTTGTCAAATGATTTTACTTTGCAAAATCTGGTATTCAATTTAGCTGTAATTGCACTGGATTTCAGTGAAGGAGTAATTACACAAATAGGCGTAAACTCTTTTTATTTAGAAGATGCACATATACAAATTTGGTATAATCATGCAAAACACAACAAATGCAATATGTATATGCTTCAAATAAATTATTTATTCACTTTGTCCCCTAACCACACCCCACAGTTCAAATTTATTTTAATACTTTTCCAAAATTAAGGAACAAGTTTGGAAAGATTTCCAATACTTTTGCAAACTTCATACCTAACCTCAAACTTTCCATCATTTCCGTTATGATTATTTGCGTCCTTATCCTGGACCACGGGCCCCGAAACTTTTCCAATGCTCTTCCCATTGAGTTGGAATCCATCTTCAATTAGTTTGGGATGAGGGATAATTGCTTTTTCAGCCTCTAGCCATTTAATCGTATTTTCACCAAAACCCAATGTTCCAAAGCCAGACAATATTCCGATTCCATGCCCCCCTGGACTCCTGCCCCCAATGGACGAGGCTGGACCAGACAGAAATCTTGGTTCCCATTCTGATTGTTGGAATTTCCATTCTGATTCTGCTTCTTCTCGAGATAATTGATGGACGTAAAGAATCTGCAATATTTTTTTTACGGAAAAGTGATTACTTGTTAAATTGGGAATGAAATTATTATTTCTTTAAAAAAACTTACGAGAGAGATGACGTAGAAAAATACAAAAACAAGCCGGGCAGAAAGTGTGAGCAAACAATTTGCGGAAGCATAAGAATTTGGATGAAGGACGAAATAAAGACTGAGAGCAATTACTTCGATTGTGAGAAATACGACGCCCGTCCACTGCATCAAATTACGCCATTCCTGAAATTGAGAGAAATGGTTCAAACTATTGCTAGAATATTTTAAATTAGAAAATGCTCACTTTTTCAACAGCCCTGAAAATCATAAATGCAGTAATAGTTGTGGCCAGATAATATAATGATTTTGCCAACAGTTCCACCGAGTCTTCTGAACCCTTTAGAAAAAGGGTAAAAATTTGAAATTTCTCATTAAGTTACACTTACGGCATCCGGCATATCCAAGTCAGTCTTTCTGCTATCCATGAAATAAGTTCGTAAGATTACATTTGTGAATATTAAGCTCAAAAGACGAGATACGCCTTCATAAGAATGTACACTAGCAAAAAAATAACATGCTCCACGAAATGAAACTTTATGAATGCACAAACACCAACAAAATTCCACGCACATTTTATTTAAATTTAAAAATATTTCCAAACTAAAAAGAAGCTTAATAAAAATATGATATCAGTCTAAGATTAAGAATTGAGAATGAGACCGGATTTGAATTGCAATTGGGAGATGACAAGGAAAGGATTGAAATTAAACAACCGTTGGCTCAAGTTTTGGCTCAAGTTCATTTGGTCAACAGCTAGTCAAAAAGTTGTAGCCAAAATAATTTGACAATGTTAACTTGGCCCCTCATTGCTTTGTTGGGGATAGAATCATTTTTTTCGTCGATCATCTCCCAATTGCATTGTTTTAATTTAAAGCTTTAGGGTTTGGTTCACTTTCCTTGATGAAGATTTAGATTTTGATTTAGATTGGATTTTTTACTCTGTCGAAGCCTCCGTTATTTTAATCAATCAATTAGTCAATTAGTTTGATTTGAGAACAATGAAATGTTTGAGATGCTCAAGTTTAAAAGAATCTCAAAATTGAGATTCTTTTGAGCGTTGATTGAGTTTGCTACCGTTTATGAAAATTGGGAATGTTAATAAATAATGAATAAATAATTTTTCACACAGAGAGTCAATAGTTAGTTGCAAATATATAATTGAGTAAAAGTATTCTATTTACCAGAAAACTACAAATTAATAGAAATTAAGGAAAGAGAAAGTCGATTTTCCAAATTGTTCATTAATTTTTTCCCTTGCAATTTTCCACGCATTAAAGTATATAAAGTTTTAATTTTTTGTGTGGGTGTCAGTTTAACATCAATTTTTGCTGTGGGTTGATTAAATTGATGTAGGACAATCCATCTTAATTGGCACAATCAAAAATACACTTCTAAGAAATGTAAAACGACTATAACCCAAAGTTTATTTTACAAAAGAGGCAGATTGAGACTTTGAGTTTCTCATATATACAACACGTTTTATTGCGAGTATTTTAACAATCAATTTACAACTAAACTAATTAAGCGTATTTAAGGCAAATGGTGGGAGATTACCAAAACAATATTACATCGTAAATTATTATATTGATAGCGTCGAAGTGGAATTTCTTGGATTTCCATTGCTCTCTCCCCGAACTTTACTCTTTTTGCTAATTTCCTCGACAAGTTTCCTACTGTATAGAAATAACAACGCTACAAAAATTGCAGCCGCAAGATTGACGACCAAAAATCTCCCAATTTTCTCCACCCTGTAAATACCAAATTCATCTCTCATTCCATGGACTCCGAAAAAACTGAAATTTCCTCCGCCATCATGGTCCCAAGACACGAGAGATCCTGCACATTCCCAAAGACGCAAAACGAGTACGAAAATTGCTCCCAATTTTACCACACCAGCTAATTTCTGAAAATTTTTGACACTATTTTCAGAAACTTTAAAAAAAAAAAATTAAACAGTACTCACGCTATAAATTCCTTTGAAAAGAAAATAGGCAAGGATTAAGGAAAATGTGACAAAAACACTGGAAAAAAATGCAGACACAACTCCCGACCTTACGGACATGTCACCATATTTGTTCCAATTGTAGCCAATGAGGACAACAGAAAATGTTAGTTCCCAACATTTGAGAAGAACGTCCAACTAATTTTAAAAGACATTTCATGTACAACGATTGCATAAAATGTAAACACATACCGTAAATGCAACAGCTCCAAAAATGCAGGCTGCTTCGAATGGAAATTCACTTTTCTTTCCCATATCTTGAAATTATATTGAACTAATCAAACAAACTTTCACTTCTTGAAATTTTAGTGTTTCAACTTTTTCTTTTGATAACTAAATTATTGAATTGAAAGCTTTTTGTAATTTGCAATCAGAAACTTCTCCGATAAAATGATTTATCTAAAGGTGTAAATTGTAAATTGAAAAACTATCAAGCAACCAACAACTTTGATTACAAATATATTATTATGAAGGTGAAACGAAGTTACGCATTTGTTATGTTGTTGGTGGCACACTTTTCTACTTCTTAGATCTCATCTTCTTGCAAATTTGGGCCAGTATGTAAAAGACGTTACAAACGATCGCATTTTTTGCTACCTTTGGCCATTGTCATATCACCATCATCATATCATGCACAAAAGGGATTAGGACTCTTAAATTTGATTTTTCATCTCCTTCTTTGTCAAGTTATAAAAAGTACATATTTGCGCATGCAGAATCTGCTGAAAAAACTTTAGCAATATTTTCAGCATCCAATTAGCTTAATCGAACAGTAGATGCATGTTTTTCCTCAATAAATCCGAATATCTGTATGGTTTATACAGTTTATGGCCAAAATCCGGGTAGCAAAGAATTCAATAATGCCCATCATCATAAATCCAACATATCAATATCAATTACGCAATCTGATCACGTAATCCTCAAAGGGTATGATTTTATGCTGCATAGAATCCTTTTTCTTTTTAGACACAAAAGTTTCTGAAGATTGACAGAAAATATTTTACAAAATGCAGACGGAGTTTGAGCGTGTAAAAATTTCTTTGCACAGTTTGTGCACAGTCACCTCTGCATATTTCTTGGTAATTTGATTAACTCGAAGAATTTCTTGTATTTTAAATGCAAATACTTGATAGTTGGACGGATTTATAAAAATAATGGACTGTCTTGTGGTTGAATTTCTTGCCGAGTCGTTGGATACCGTTTTTGGGGCCTGGTATTTTGCCGATGGACTTATTCTTCTAATATTAGGCTATTGTTGTATTCTTGGCCTAGAAAATGTGAGAATTTTTTATTTAAAAAAATGTCATTGCTAAAAATATCATTTTATTGCTAAAATAGGGGAGTCTAAATCTTTTAAGTTGGCCAACGCTCCTTCTCTTCATTTACAAAGTATTGGAATATCTCGTTGAGCAAATTTACGCCCAAAGTCAAAACGCCAATTCGTCCGTTTTCAAACGAAGTAACAAATGGACAAGTCATTTCCTTCTGCCCTCAGTTCATCTTTTGTGTGTAACTCTTTATCTCTGGAAATTTGCCCAGAAAGGAATCATCCCTTCAACGGTTGGAAACAGAAAAGGGATGAAATTGAGTTGCTTGAAATTTAGAAATTACAAAAGACTGCCGAAAAAGGGTTCAAAAAGCAAACTGAGAAATGTGAAAGATTGCGTGATTGTGAAAAGCGAAGAATTTTCGCGAGAATGTTCTGTATCGGACTCTGAAGGCTCCGTTGCTCTCATTAGTTATCAAACGCACCAAGTACAAATTGAAAGAGAAAACTGTCGAGATGAAAACCAAGATAATGTCAGACTTCTCGACTTTGAGAAATAATTATTTACAAGTTTGGCTATTTTAAAAGTTATTAATACTTTTCTTTATTTCATCACATTTAAGAGTAATTTATTTATGCAGTCTGAAAACAAAATCAGAGTTTTAGTTGATTTGATCATTAGGTCGGATCAAATATCTTATTTTCATACCCTCTTGTATTTTCTCACTGCTGTGACTCCATCAGATGAAAAAGTAGCAGTCATTCCATCGGCACTAAATTCTCGAACAGTTTGGGATTTCTTTCCATCCAAAATTTGGACTTGGACGAGCTTGCTGGCTCCATCCTTGGTGAAAGTGGTCTGGAAAGAACAATTAGAAAACAAATTAAAACATTTTCCCCATAAGAATCTCTAAATCAAATACCTTGCACTGCCTATTGTCTGCGGTAGTCTCATCAAATTCCTTTCCGAGCTCAAAGCTAATTTCCATGTTCTTCAGCTCACTCAAAGTCTTCATTACATATTTTCCACCAGATTCGGAAATTTCGATGGAGGGCTTGACCATGGCACCCGCCTCCCTGTGCGCCTCACTCACCCCCACCGCCTTCAAATAATCATCCCATGCCTTGTCGTGAGGGTCGGACAAAAGGTCGTACTTTCCAACAATAGACATTTTAAGTCGAAAATGGTATCGAGATCTTTTTTTTAACTGAGTATGAATTGCAGAATGAAGCTCGTCATCCAAAAGACGCCGGTTTTATGCGAGGATGAAGAGCTTTAATTTTTACACGTTGAGGGCAGAGGTTACAATTTTAGGGTACAATGTTTAATTGTCCGTCAGGTGCATCATCGATAAGTTAAGTAATATTAATGCATAAATAATCTTACATCAATCAATTTGATAATAAAGAGGATGTGCAGTTATCTAACTAAACTATGAGCTTTAATTTGACACATGACTAATTCATAATTAGAAAAGCTTATCGAAAATTAAAAGTTGTAGTGATTTTTATTTGGGAAACTCCATTATCGCCGCCGTCTGGACGTGACTGATAAGCGTAACTTACGCTGCATTAAGCCAAAATGGATGAACAGAGTAGAGAAAAATCAGGAAAATTCATGGAAAACCTCAACACTTTTTCATGCATGATGAATATCAAATTGACAATTATAGAGCGAAATTCAAATCTCGGAGGAATTTGACGGGATCTTTTTTGAGAAAAGTTGAAGAAATATATAAATTAATCCCACCGACCACACCCCCAGTGTGAGAAATGTCGTCAGGTGCGGGAGGAGTGCGACAACAACTTGCGGGAGTGGCGTTGACCTCAACTGGAAACCACAAGGATCAGGCGGAGAAATATCGGGCAATACTTGAGCAAATTTTGCTGGCAAACGCCGCACCCTCGGCGCAACCTGACCTTATTGAAAATTTGAAGGCGTTAGTTGATCAAAGTAAGCGGTTTTTATTAGTATTCTATAAAATGGAAAATAATTGACATAATTAAATAATTTTATTATTGCAGTGGTAAATGAAAATGTAACACTTGTGGTCTCTCGACTTGTGTTGTCCGATGTGGCCACGGCCCTCACCAAGTTGACGGATGTCGTCTCAAAGGAAGTTGCTCATTATGCGCTTGATAAGGTGAGAACGGATAAAATTTATTAAAATTTCCAGTGCAAATTCTTGCATGCTCAAAAATGTCCTTTTAGATTGACTTATGACAACTAATTTTTTCAATTTCATTTTTTCACAGGTGCAACCTCGAGTAATATCATTTGAAGAGCAAGTGGCAGCTATTCGAAAACATTTATCTCAAATTTATGAAAACCAATCACAATGGCGAGATGCTGCCCAAGTTCTTACTGGGATTCCACTGGAAACTGGACAAAAGTGAGTTAAAAAAGCTAAATCTACAAATCAGGTATAAATTGTAGTAGTTTTCTACATTTCATACTTTACATAATTTTACCAGGCAATACTCAGTCGACTATAAACTCGAAATTTATCTAAAAATCGCACGTCTATATCTTGAAGACGATGACGCCGTTCAAGCAGAAGCTTACATCAATCGTGCCTCTCTTTTACAAAACGAGTCCAAAAACGAAGAACTACAAATAATGTACAAAGTCTGCTACGCCCGAGTTCTGGACTACAGGCGAAAGTTTATCGAAGCAGCTCAGCGTTACAATGAACTTTCCTACCGTGCCCTAATCGCTGAAGACGAGCGAGTTACGGCGCTCAAAAACGCGCTTATTTGTACCGTCCTTGCTTCTGCAGGTCAACAGCGCAGCCGTATGTTGGGAACACTGTTTAAAGACGAACGATGTCAAAATCTCCCTGCGTTCAACATTCTTGAAAAAATGTACTTGGAGCGGATCATCAAGAAGAGCGAGCTAAAAGAGTTTGAGGAAATGCTACAAGCTCATCAAAAAGCTGTTACATTAGACGGTAAATTTTTGCAAAAACATTTTTAAAAAATATTGAAAATATATTCTTTATCTTATAGGCTCGACAATTTTGGAACGTGCCGTAGTCGAACATAATCTGTTGGCCGCAAGCAAATTATATAATAATATTTACTTCTCAGGACTTGGAGCATTGTTAGAAATTCCACAGGAAAAAGCCGAAAAAATTGCTAGCCAAATGATAACAGAGGGGCGAATGAAAGGACACATTGATCAAATACAGAAAATGGTTTTCTTCGAAGCTCGCGAATGTTTGCCTTATTGGGATCAGCAGATCCAGAGCCTTTGCTTTGATGTAAATCAAATAATTGAGAAAATCACTGCCTCCTCGCCAGAATTCATTAGTAAATACAACGATGAACAAATGAATCAGGGATAATTAATTTAAGCATTTTTTAAAACAATTTCTGTGATGTGTGAGTTAAGTTTGCTGTAAATTGAATTCGTGTAAACTCATAATAAAAAGCTGAGGATTTTATATGTTCATTGAACTCGTGTTTTTATAACAATTATTGCATACGAATAATGTCGTAAAATTACATTTTAAAACTGTTTGTCTAGACTCTAGACAAACATTTATGAGGTCTTTAAACCAAACGACAAATTCGAAAACTTATTTAGCGAAAAAATAACAACAGTAACACGTTCAATTTAGCAAATTTATAATGATGGTTCGATGTTCACCACCGTGAAAAATGATTTACAAGGATTGGGCATACAACGGAAGTGTCACGCAATTTGTTTTGAGTAGAATAATGCCGAAATGGACTTTCGCAGACTTTCGGTAAATATTAATCCTTGGCTAAAATGAAGCCACTTTTGTCTTTGTAAACAATCAACTTATTTCTCTAATGAAATTTCATAAACAGCTTTAATAATAAACTTGTATTTTACTGCATGCTGCATAAGTTTCCACATGCATACAATAGTCAACAACCCTTTAATCATATACCTTCTGGCAATTCTGTTCAGGTGAGAATCCCATACAGTAAAAAAATCTTGTATACAAGCCTGACATAGGTAAAAAGGCTGGATTGCGTGGAAGGAACATCAGACAGGCAAAGCAGGACAAAAATTGTACATATATAAAAGCATTTTGTATAGTCCATTCGTCTCATTTCTTCTCCAAAAGGAAGAATAAGTACACTAAATTCTGTTAGAATTCCTTGTGTCAAGAAATAAGAGTGAGTCCATAGGAAAGTGTAATCTGATCTGATTATGTGATATATAAGGCAGAAAATAAAATTAAGCTGAGTGGTTTAAGGCTTTGTTCTGCTTCAGCGATAAATATACATGTAATTCTTCATTTGGTCGATACGTAGAAATGTTTATTTTAGTTGAGAAATTAGCCTGGACAAATATCGCTCTATCTCCCATTAACTTTAACAGATATAGCAGTTAAAAGAGGAATGGAAACCCTGTGAAACAGTTAAACCAGATAAATTGTGATGTGATAATAATTTTGTCCAGCAACTAATATCTACGCTAACCAATATTAATTCCAAAGGCCTTGTCACATTAGTGATTGACCGTGACTTAGTTTTTTGACAATTTGTTCAATGAAAGCTCGGGAACTTTAAGTTTTAGAAAGATTTAAAGATGCGTTGTGGGGGTTGGTGCCCGAATCTTAGATCTGCCGTCTTTTTTGGGGCTAGCATACAAATTGTAAGCATTATCTAAATAATTCTTTAAAAGTTGCATTGTCCAAAATATAATTGCTATTTGTTTTAAAGTTTTTGGGAGCACTCCAATTTATCTACTTCCTCGTCCAAGTCTTTTTCTACATTCAAAACAAGAAGCATCCTGAAAAACAGGTAGAACAAACTTGTAAATTTCCAATTTTCAAAATTTTGAGACCGTGTTATCCAAATTTCAGCCTAGCCTCACTCTGATCTCCTTCTTAATGCATTTAGTGGGGGCTCTTTTCTTTCCACTCGGTTGTGCCATTTTTCGGGGAGTTGAAAAGGTATCTTTCTACATACTAAAACCAAAATCGTATGGCTTGCAAATTGCAAGTTGCAATGAAAACTTTGTTAATTTATTTTTTCTCAAAATTTCCAGGAAAAACTCTCATTAATCCGCTATCCCTCGATAATATTTCTACTTTTAAAAATCGTGGATCTGACCCTTCGATACTACCACGAATTCAATATTTTAAATCCTAGCAGGGTAATCGGTTGGGAGGAACGATTTTACCAAGCCATCGACATTTCCGGCTCCATGACCTACTTTACCCTCCTTTTCCTTTATCATAAATCATTGGTGGCTCAAAATGGGGAAGGGACAAGCTCAAATTATTGCAGGGCTTCGGACGTGGACGATCTGTCGATGGGAAGAAGAAAGAATAAAGCTTTGATGGCGTCATAAAATGTGTCCAAATTTTAACATTTTTAATTTTTTTTACGATAGTTAATTTTATCTAGTTTTTAGAACAGTTTGTATTTTTTCTACGTATCAATTTATTCCAATTTTAAATAAATAAATAAAAATTTTAAATAGTATGCCAATTTAATATTGAGGTGGACCTCCTTGATCTTGAGGTGGGCCCCCTCCGTAATCGGGAGGTGGACTTTGATCTTGTGGTGGACCTCCGCCATAATTTTGATCTTGTGGTGGACCTCCAAAGTCTTGAGGATTGCCACCGCCTCCATAGTCTACCGCTGGTGGTCCTTGACCAAATCTTGCACCGAAGGGCCTACTTCCTCCTCCACCACCATTTTGAGGAGGTCCCCCGAAATCCTGTCCTCCTCCACCACCATTTTGAGGAGGCCCCCCAAAATCTTGTCCTCCTCCATTTTGAGGAGGTCCCCCGAAACCCTGTCCTCCTCCGCCAAATCCCCCAGAATTTTCTGGAGGTGGGTTAAAATTCTGCTGACAAGGTGGAGGCCCGAAGCATGGGGCTTCTCCCGCAGCCTGTAGCTGTTGGTCCATATAATCAAAGATGGGTTTGAGATAGTTGATCATTGGAATGGGGTCAAGTTTTCGAGAACCGGTGAATTCTTCTAAAATATCTGGCCAAGGGATAGATCTTCCTTTGCTCATCATTTTCCTGGAGAAAAAAAAATAATTAAAAGTCAAAGTATTTCTTTTTCGAAGTAAAAATCAGCTTACTGAAGCTTTCTTCCTGCTCTCTTGTTCCCTGAAAAGTCACATTGATAGAGAGGCTTAGAATTAGGGTCATTGGGGTCATATTCTCCAGCCGCGACGCACATGGCCTGGAAAAATTGGAAGACGAGGATGTTTGCCCAATAATATCGAATGTACTCGACATCTGCGACAATGTGATACTTGGCCGCAGGGTCGAATCCCCCTTCAGGTCGCTCCCAAGGGGTCACAATGCCCTGATTTTCTTTGCGGATTTCCCACCAGCGTTTGTTGAATTGGTCGGGCCTCAGTGTTCCAGAGGCAACTTCCCATTTAAAAGTTTCCATTGAGTAAGCAAAGGGTAACATAGCTAGCTGAAAAATGTTGCATACAAATGTCCATATAAATCAATTCCTGCAAAATTCTCAAAGCAAAAAAATCGAAAAATTTCTAAAAATGTATGTACTTCTAGTCATAAACTCTTAAACAAAATATGCATCTACAATTATTATTTCTTGGTGTTTTTAGTTTCCAAGATTTACCTTGTTAAGAGCCTTATAAAAAAGTAGATTCAAGTCCGCATTGCTCGGCTGTGAGTTAAATCCTCCCTGACCACTCATCGCTGCTTGACAGTCAATCGGCGCACCCATATTAAGTCCAAGAGCGCATTGCAAATGTTTCGGCGTTTCCACAGCCAAATCAAGCGCATCTCCTATCGCTTCATGGAATCTTACAAAAAATAGCAAATCTATAGTAGTCTCAAAATACCCCAAATTTTAATTTCGTTACCCCCACAATCTGGGTGGGGTCATTAGCTTAAAATTTTATAGGCAAGTATTTAAAGAACTGTATTATCCGGAAAAAATAATTTGGAAATAGAATAGTTTAAAGATATTTAGATAATTACCCAGGATTGGCCCCATCTCTGAAAGTAAAGGGCTGATGAGCATAGTGCATGTAGTACTGCACATGTCTGTAATATTAATATTTTAATTGTATTACTAATATTATAATATACTTATATATATATATATTGATGTTGTACCCCATCTCATGATGTATGCTACCAAAATTATACTGGTCAACTTCTGTACACATTTTGATCCTATAATCCCCTAGTGTCCCCATCGGCGTTCGAGTGCAGAGCTCAAAGGCTGTCGCGTGACACAACATGTCTCTTCCGTCATTCGGCTTGGTGATTATTGAGTTTTGCCAAAATAGTTGGTTCATGGGAAAGAGGCCCATTTCTTGAAAAAACTTGTCCGCTTCTTGAAACATCATGAGGGGATCATAGCCTTTGGCTTTCAGCGCTTCTGTGGCATCCAACGATGGAACTTCCGGAAACGGCTTGGCAATGGGTTCAACATTGTCCCACTCTTGAGCCCACATGTTGCCCAAGATATTTGCTGGCATGTAACCCAAAGGGTGGGATATTTTGGGGCCATAAAACGCTCGCAACTTCATCCTCACAAAAGCGTGGAGCTTCATAAAATATGGTTTTAGATTTGCCCAACTTTCTGCCATTTCTCCCTAAAATTAAAAGTTATTTCACTTGATTTCAAAAACTTTCAAAATTTTTCCAAACCTTGAACTGGTCGAATGTCCAATTTGGTGTGAAATCATTGTAGGCATCTGCCGTTGACTCGCCAGTGTCCCGATAACCGTTAGCCGTGGCCAACTCATTTGCCAGTTGAATGTATTCCCAATAACGCCCCGCACTCACCGCATTACTCATGGCATCATGCCAAGCTTGAAAAACGTATGCCGTCTCGTCATAGTCCCTCGAATTCTTCATAACGTCAACAAGATAAGGGTCAAGAGTTAGATCGCACTTGGCCCGATCCCGAAAGTCGCAAATTACGGCGCGAGCATAAGCTGCGCTCATTTCGCTTGTGATTTTCAAACTTTGCTCGACTTTATCAGATGGGACGGCGCCAGGGCCACCCAAGAAATAGGTTCGCATCTGACGCCAAAGTTTGGGACACTGAATTTCTCTCCACCAAGGGAATCTGTTTGTTATTTCCGTCTGAATCCATTTAGAATATTCACTTTGATCCATGGCCGCTTTATTCTGGAATGATAAACAAACTTTTTATAAAAGTTTTTTTATAAATAAAACTCACGCTCAAATCTTCCAAATAGTCAGTGACGTTCGTTTCGTATTGAAATGTGGCTTCGTTGGAAGCTCGACATTTTTCCGTCATCACAGGCTCAATATTTTTTAAAAATTCTAGTACTTGATATTCCCTATCTCCCATTTCTACACAGAATTAATATTAATACCATTCTCTAGTTTTGAATCTTGCCGACAACTTACGCCCAGAAAATCCTGGTGGCGCGGCGTTGCTTACTGGGGGTGGAGTATTTCCCCCAAACAGTCCAAAGCCCCACCCATCCACTACCACAAATGTGGCAAAAATGAACAGCAGGACACTGGCAACAGGTAACAAACGTCCCATTTTGGACGCGTGACCTTCCCCGTGACCTTTTCGTCGACTGCCTTTTAGTTGGATTACCTAAAAGGGGAACAAAAGCGGGTGAGGCTGACACAAATTAGTCAAACCAGGCCAAAGCCATTGTTAATTAATAACATAGTTTGTTGTTGATAATAAGGAAGTCAATACATGGCAGCATACAAACAATTTTCATTCAATTTCATTAAATAATTAGTCTGTTATTATTATAATTGAAAAAATGTATTAAAGGTTGTGAATGAGGTGTGTTGTTGTATCCCTTTCCCCGGCAGAGAAAGTTGACTTTTGTCATGGGATGAAACTTTCTCCTTCCGAGTTTGAGATTTTGAGATGTATAATGTTGAGTAGCTCTTGAGTTGAGAGGATTTGCAGAAAGTGAAAGTGGGGAAAATGCAGAGAGAATGTGAATAAATGAATGTAAAGCTCAACACTTGAATTGCTATTTGCAAAATAAAAAAATATTGTATGAAAAAAATGACTCGTGAAAAAAATACTTTATTAAAAAAAAGTAGATAATTATTATCAAAAGTATTGTACGGCATGGAAGTTTTTTTGAAAATTCAAAAGTAAATTAAAAGCATTTTAAATCTCCAACAAATCCACGAATATATGTTTGCCATTTTTTAAAAAACAAAAATAAATGTTTATCAGATATAAAAAAGAGAAAATTGAGAAAGCGGGTGTAGCGAGAAAAAAAATAAACCTTCAGAGCAGTGTTCATGTAGCCCGAGTCAGGGATTTGTATCTCTCTAAATACAATATTTTTAACCTAACCT